>VZTF01001708.1:643194-693838 GCA_013397755.1 Cnemophilus loriae
CCCAGACGGCGGGGGCGGGTCCAGGCCGCCGCGCTCGGCGCAGCACCGCCCTCCCGGCTCCTCCGGCTCCTCCTTCGTCACCTCCTCCCTCTCCTCCCACTCCGTCGCCGCCGCAGCCGTCGGGTTTTGGCCCGCCCCGTCCGTGGAGGCTGAGGCCGCATCCGGAGGAGGGACGGTGAATGTCCCGGCGGTTGAGCAGCGCGCATCCGCGGCCCACACAGGATAACCCAGTGGGAGTTTGAGTGCCCTGGCTCTCTGCCCTGAGTAAAACTGCCTGAATCCAATGTAAAGCACAGGGGTACCCTGGCAGCTGGCGGCTGCTGTGCTTCTGACCTCCAAATCTGCATTTCAACAGTGAGACCGAAAAATTACCGTGGGAGCATAAAAAGCACAACTGCTGTAGATGCAAAATTATGGACGCCATAGAAATTCCTTGTGACACTTCCTGTTGGATTGCGATTGCCCGTTTTCCTGCTGCGTAGTTATCTGTTGTCGAAAGCAAGTGGGGTTCACAGCGCAACTTCTATATTTAGTTTTAATTTTGCAATGCCTGTTGCAGACCATGAGAAGTGTTTATTGCCCCTGTTCGACTAGAACCATTTGTTTGGAATAACAAAGTATTGCTGTTCCCGAGAAAAGCGAGTTAACTTATGTTGGTAAGGCTTTATAGCTACACCTTGAAAACAGATGTGTTGAGTCAGACCAGAGTTCTTGCTCCACAAATGGTCATTGCTATGGAGAGTGCTCTATGCTATTTCTTCTCATTAATCTCATTTTTTCATAGAATCATGAAATCATTTCGTTTGGAAAACTAAACCCTTAAAATCATTGAGTCCAACTGTAAACATAGCATTGCCAAGTCCACTACTAAACCATGTCCCCAGGTATTCTACATATCCTTTAAATACCTCCAAGAATGGTGAGTCAACTACTTGCCTGTTCTAATGCTTGACAACCCTTTCTGTGAAGAAATGTTGCCTAATATCCAGTAACTTCTCCTCTCACAACTTGACATAATTTCCTTTCATTTATTGTTCTGTGATTTCTCCTGCATTTGTTTCCAAATCCCCATCTATTTGGGAAGGAAGAGAAATATATTGGGAGGATGTCTCACTTGAAAGGAAGGAGATGTTTATTTAAGGGTGAGCATCTGGATGAAGATTCAGCATTAATAATTGTCATGAAAGAAGGAAGGTAAATCAGCCAAGCATGAATACTTTCCAGCTCTGGGATGTTGTGGTCCAGAAACCTCTGTGCTAGAGATGGCATCATTGAGTTTAACAGTACTGAATGGATTAGTCTTCAGTACATTTGTCCAGTCACAGTTTGAACTTATGAGTGTTCATCTCTCCAAAGCCATGAGTTTGCACACAAAATTAACATTTCATGTAAGAAGAATACACAGCCTATAGGTTCATACAAATAAGTAAAGCATTCACAGCAGGTTGGCCAACAATCTTTTAGGTTTCTTTCTACTCAGAAGTCTAACTTCTTCAGTGAAACCTCAGGTGTCCTTTTTTTCATGCACTTTATCCCGTTCCTTTTGTTATTTTTAATTATTAACAATGGGGCACTGAAGGAATGCTCAGGAAGTCTGGTCTGTAGGTACTGAGAGAGCCATTACTGCTTTTATGAACAGATACCCCACAAAGCCTATGAACACACAGGGACTTCTAACCCTCCCATAGTAATTACAGCTGTAACTGAAAGATGTGATATGATTCTCTTTCCATAGATTTTAGTTGCATAACAAAGAAGACAACACTAATCATCATTTCAAATTAAATGCAATTCCAAACAACTCAAATATCTCTGCTGGCAAAACTACTTTCAACCTACTGCACAAACAAGTGGCTACCCTTTACCATGTACCCAGGTTGATCGTTCATGACAGAGAGCAAAGCATCAACCCCTGGCATCATGGGTTTAATTCCAACATCCTTCTTAAAGATGCAGAGTGAAGGATGATATGCAAAAGAGTCTTGCCTCAGTACTAAATGAGCTTGGCAAGCTAAAGGTGAGATACCGAAGTGATGATCTAAAGGAAAAAAACTCTGCAGGAGCAGTTTGCCTGCATATGAGATGAGCTGGATCTTGTAAGTCCAGAGAAGAGAATGTGTTAGTAGTCCAGATGAAATACTCAGGATGTCAAACAACATCTTCTCACATAACACCCTTAGCAAGTCCACCAGATCTATGAACTTCTTTCCTAGCCAAGTTGCCTGAGTAAAAAATCTTACTCATTTTTGGCAGCTTTTTTTGCTACTCCTGTTGGTCTCTGCTGAGAGCTTTCTTAATCTCTTTGATATTTTAGGAGAATATCTTTACTCCTATGCCTGAAAAGTATGTTGTAAATCACAGTCATAACTTTATGTACATGAAATTCTAATCATTACTGCATTTTTTGTTTGGTGGTTTTTCTTTACTCTTATCTGAAGATGACTAATAGAAGTTTATTAGTAGCAATAATTTTAAACTGGCACAGATGTTGACAGCATCTTTCTTTTGTATTTGAAGGCAGGTGAAGATAAAACATCCTCAAAGCACACATGCTTCACCTTGAACCAAATCAAGATTGCTGTTACAGGCAGTCAGTCGTCTGTCTGATGTTCAAGGTTGGCACATGAAGCTACTGAGGCAGCTTCAACAAGAATTATCAGGCACCCACTGACAATAGCAGCATATGATTTTTTTCCTCCTGTACTTTTCTTTGCAACATTGATATGTTTTTAATGATCAGTTGGTTATAGTCACTTCAGCTTCCCTTCACTTCCTGCTAAATGCACTTCCTTTTTGCCATCCTTGCTCTTCTTTTTTTTCTCTTCCTCATCAGTTCTCCCAGTTCAGACTATGATGCTAGCAAATGCCACCCATAGATTTAACAGCAGTTTTATGGCCCATTGTGAAACTACTCCACATTTAATTCCTTTCTCTCTATTCCTGCTCTGACTGTGTGTAAAATTGGAGAAAATCTTACACTGTCTCTCTAATGCCAAGTCCTGACTGGAGCCTCTTAGCACCATTTTAATACACAGTGAGAATGAGGACAATTTAAGATGTTGACTAGATCTCAGCTAAATGAAGTAACAGTGTTTTCCCTTTACCAATCTCATTATTTTCTGTCCCATAACTTCCCTTCACATGAGGTCATAAGAAATGTTGCTATAATCAGTACCAGTATTTAACTTTTTGGTGAGCCCTCTACCACATCTGAATTTACTTGAGCTGTTTTTGCAGAAGTTTATCATAAGAGGGACAGCAATTGAATTCTAAATATTCTTATTTTGGGTTATTAGTTTTTAAAAAAACAATTATTTATAAACAATAAAGCATAGCAAATAGGCAGCAGAGGAAGTGAATTTCTCTTCTAGACTTATGTTTATTTTGCAGCACAACTTACAAACACTGGGACAAAAGTTATTTGTACCATCTATTCAGTCATTTATTTTTTCTAACAAACAGTTGTTTGCACAGCAGTTGTCTAAAGGATGCTTCTAAACTACATTTTTATACAACAGTAATTTTAATACTAGACCACAGCTACCTCAAATCTAGAGTATCCTACATAACTTCACTGCAAAATGATGAAAGACAGTAGAAGATGTTTTCAGAAATGTCTGGATCAAGGCCCCTGTGCTAAAAATAGATAGCATACATCAGAATCTGCTTACAGTGTGCTGGTGTCCATATTCATATTGCTCTTCCACACTGGAGGAAATATATCAAATGCGTTAAGTCATCATTTATTTTCCTGGTATTTATTATTAGTATCATTGTGCAGTCTAGAGGTCAGTCAAGAGCAGAGCCCCATTTTGCTAAGGACTGTACAAACATGGGACATGCTGTACACTGAGCGGTGAAAATAGTCCAAATACAGTTCACCTAATGGCAAATGAAGTGTGCCTGGAGACAGTGACAGTGTAACTGCATCTTGTAGCTTACACCCACCCAAACTAATTTTGTAGGGCACATTAGTTTAAGCACCATACTCCGCTAGCTGCTTCTTGGATTCACATTCATTTCGTCAAACCACTGCAGAGCACTTGGAGTAAGTCACTGCTCTTTTTCCGTGCTTTCTGGACTGAGGACCTATTTGTAGACAGTTTGTAAGCTCTTGGCCTAGAATCTAAACAAAGTAACTGTATCCCCCTAAGGAGAAAGAGATTTCTTTACATACAAGTTTTAAGAACTGCCAACAAAATTTCTTACTGCAGTTAGAAGTAATTCATGTCCCTAACATGATAGTAATTTGGGTTTTCTTTGCTAGTCATCCAAATCTAGACTGTCTCTTACATGTATCAGATATTATGCTTTAAATATTATTACAACTGGTTTATGTTCAACTGACTCTGCAGAATAAATCATGACTTGTAGTCGTAAGCTCTGTAGTTTCTCTGACAGTAATAGCACTTCTGTCATATGCTGCATGAATTGCAATTGCCTAATTTTGTAGTTTTAAACAGTTCTGGAAATGTTGCCCAAGCTTATTCATTTATTAAAGTACATCGCTGCTCCTGAAAGGACAATCAAACAGAAGTAACATAAATTTGGAATAAGCCATGTGACAAAGTGTGACCTAATTCAGCCTGCAATTACACCGCGTAACTTACTGCTTAGATAAGTACAACATGGTAACACCAGCAGTATTAAAACTGCTTTTGTTCATTCCTTACTGTTAAGTAAAGAAGCTTAACTCTTACTGTGGCAGTATGGACCTAGGTGACAGGCAAAGATCAACAAGTGTGATGATATCTTCATTCTTCTGCCTGCTTCCTTAATAACAGCCCCAGAAGTGGCTTAAGAGCCATTATATGAGCATTAGTACAAAATTTCCAGTGCATTAGATAAACAGCAGTGGTTATCTCAAGTGGTTGAATAGTATCAGAAGATAGGAGATAATCAGAGTCTATAGTTACATCACATCTAGGAAGAAAATTTAGTCTTTCACTCCAGTTGTTAGAGACCTAAGGCTGCTCTTCACAGCCATTTTCTTACCTTTGGATTTATCTTCTCAGGATTAAGGAACCAGACCTGCTTGTTGATACCTGGAAGAAACTTCTATCACTGAAATCTCTGTTTAATTTTTACACA
The DNA here is from genome assembly GCA_013397755.1 of Cnemophilus loriae. Lineage (NCBI taxonomy): Eukaryota > Metazoa > Chordata > Aves > Passeriformes > Corvidae > Cnemophilus > Cnemophilus loriae. The sequence continues at coordinate 648,286 of VZTF01001708.1, forward strand.
TTACTGTATAAAACATATTAAACCCATAAGAAAGGCCTGAGTTTAAAGCCTAGTAAAAACAATATATTTATAGCTGAAGATATTTGTATAAAGTTTTCAAATATTTTTTAACAATTATCCAATCACAGAAAGAGCACAACTGGTCAACTGATTCATGGATAGAATTAAAAACTAAACTATTATTTTAATTTTAGAGCAAACCCAAAGACCAAAGGGAAGAGAAAGGCAAAAATCCCTGAATATGAAAAAAAAAAAAAAAAAGAAAGAAAGAAAGAAGGAAAAAGCCAAGACAAAAGACTTCATGACTGCAAAGAAAACCAAAAAATCTCTTCAATACTAACAGAACATTTCATGAGCAGTTTTCAAAACCTAAGAGGCTAATTAGTTAGTGTGGAAAGAGCTATTAAAAAGCCCACAGGGTTTTTTTTGTGGATTTTTTCATTTTCTAAATTAAATTTATTTTTTCTTACATACAATTTTTGAAGCAATTATCTTTTCAAGCTCCATACTGACACTGGTAATATTCTTGATTTTTAATTAGGTTAATTTAGAACCTCCTTTATCTGGCCTGCACATGCACATTATGTCTCCACTGGTCATTAAAGCAGAAACAGCACAAAGTCTGAAGCAGTGAACTACTTCTAAAGTACAGCAGTTTAAAGTTTACTGGATTTATTAAAGTTTGAAGAAGCACAATAAGTTGTAGTTTTATAGCGCTAATCATGTTCTGCATGTTGATAGATCTGGAAGAAAAGGCAGCAAGTGTAGTATGTTAATATTTTGCCCAAATAGATTTTTTAATCCTGTTGAGTGCAGATAGTATTTAGTCACGGTTCCAGGTCATCTGTTTGTACTGTGCACCCATAACCTCCAAGTGGAAGACTTTGAGTTAGAGGGAAAGATCCTAGCCACAGGAGTCCTCAGCAAAAGAAAGCTGTGGACCTGTTTGAGTTGAGTCCAGAGGATGACCATGAAGATGATCCAAGGCCTGGAGCACCTTTCCTATGAAGACAGGCTGACAGAGTTAAGGTTGTTCAGCCTGGAAAAGAGAAGGCTCCAGGGAGACCTTAGAGCAACCTTTCAGTACCTAAAGGGGGCTTATAAAAAAGAGGGAGAGGGCCTTTTTACATTGGTGGGTATTGATAGGACAAGGAAGAATTTATTTAACCTGAAAGAAGGCAGGTTTAGATTAGGTATTAGGAAGAAATTCTTTACTATGAGGATGATGAGGCACTGGAACCGTTTGCCCAGAGAAGTTACAGTTGTCCCATCCCTGGAAATGTTCAAGGCCAGATTGGATGGTGCTTTGAGCAACCTGGTGGAAGGTATCCTTGCCCATGGAAGGCCCAACCCAATTCTATGATGATTCAGGAACTTAATCCAGTCTTCTTTCTTAGTGGATGCCAGAACTGATGTCTACAATTCTCCAGGACCAAGAATGAAGTGGTTTGTTTTTCTTACATGATGGCAGTTGAAATGATGCTGTTTTAAAATGATCAGATTTTGTTTGGCTTAGCCATATCTAATGCCCTTTCATTGATGTGATTTGTGATTTGGAGAAAACCATGGGGTCTAAACTTGTAGAGGTGGTGATGAGCACTCTGTGGGATAACTGCTACCTTCAAAGGGAGGAATCCCTAGAGGAGCCAGATGTTCAGAGTGGCAATTTACTCTTAAGTAAATGGCCTGTATGGGGATTGAACCTACAACCTTACTCATCCTTTCCATTGTTCCAACCAGTGGAAACTATCCTTCAAAGTCATAATTTGGCTCTTAATGCGTAACTGATCTGGATTTGGCAAGAGGAACTCCAGTCTTAAATCTAAAAGCAATGGTATCTCTTAGGTTCATGAGAACTGTGAGTCAGATAATCTAACTATAGTAAGACCTTAAGATAAGCAACAGAATAGCCAGGGTTAGAGGAGAAGGTCTTGTAAGAGCTTCCCTCAAAATGTTAGATACAGATGGAGCAACTGACAGCTACTGGCTTGAGCAAAAGCATTCCAAGGAGTACCACACTCTTCTGCCTAAACTTCTGAACATGACAGTTACTCTGTCAAAGGTCCAAATTTATAGCAGACACATACACACTTGTGTGTGTGTATATATATATATATATATATATCTATTATGTTAAAATACACCGTTACATCTTGCATTCTTACTTAGGTGATGCCTTATCCTGTGGTCTTAAAATCAAGAGCCAGATACAGTTAAAGGGAAAAAGCGATTTTACCTCAGTATTTAATAAGGATCCTTTGGTGCAACACTTCATCAAGGTGGAATGCGGCGAAATGCACACACACTATAGCTCGCGTGTACAATTTTATAGACTTTACAAATTAGCATATCTAGCTAAGATGCTCCAATGAGAGACTTGAATAAATGGTGTGATGTCCCCCCATCCTGAGGTATTCCTCCCTGGATGGGGCTAGACTCAACTACAGGATGTGTTCTAGAAGGGACCTTGGTTCCCCAAGATAGCGAAAGGCTTTCTGACCTCCAGGTGGAGGCCTTCAGGATGTTTGGTCTTCTGGCCTAACAGAATACCAGGACTATGCTAAGTCATCAGACCTAAGGAATTACAAGTATGCATGCTAAAAGCACTGAGGATACAGAAAAGGGTATATAAGAAAAGGAAAAAAAATCATCATGGCAACAGGTACTTTAATCTTAATAGTAACTATTTCAAACAATCCTAGGAGTTATTCTAGTTCTCACCTTCCCTTGCCCCAAATTACACGGCTATTAAAAAATTACAAGGTTCTCAATAAGACTTTGCATATGACTTGACTCATAAAACTTGGCAATACAGTCATATGCTCAGCTGTTCAAGCTAAGACATAAACCATGTGCTAATATGTTAAGAGTGCCAAGGATTTACGAAGCTCTGGATGTCCCCAAGATGAACACGAACTATTTAGTTCTGAAGTGTGTACAAAATATGCATGTAAATTAGAACTCAAAGCAAATTTAATTTTGTAGTTTGTTTCCATTTACAAAGGTATTTTATAGACCATTTTAGTCTACTCTGACAAAACCAGAAATTTTTATTTGAAATGCCATGCACAAACTTTTCCTTATTTGTAAAAGCAAACCTGTATTAAACCACTCAAAAGACAGAGCAAGTGCATTTCAACACTGCGCATATTCCTGAAGATGTACCTTAGTATATTTGGGTAATGTAAATTAAAATAAAATGTCCTAAATTTAATAATTCAGTATTTTAATTGGACTTTGTGGTAGAGTGATACCCTGTAGTGAAGAAAGATGTATTACATTTTAGTTTTAGCATTTCCCCATCTTTTAATTAAAATACAAGAAAATGTGAAAGGAAGATTACGATTATGACATTCACATTCTGCCACCTATTCTTCAGAGTACATATCAACAGTACATTTTACATCTAGTCATTAGAGCTACAGGAGTAAATTAAAGCCTGAGTGTCTAAATCCCATTTGCACCTTTCAATGCATCTGCCACAAGTGACAGTGGGAGATTCACAGCAGAAGAGGTGTCCTCATATTCCCTGTTTCCCTGTAGCTACAGAGATCAGTGGGTTACAATTAGAATGATCATTTGGAGGTGCATTTCAATATACCAAAAATACATTTAGGACTAGACTCTGTTGTTTTACATTTTAGGTCTTCACTGTGCCAGGCAATTCAGCACTTCATTTTTCCTTTAGTCCTGCTATGTTACGCTGCTTATTTATTGACATGATTTTTTTAATATATTCCTGTTAGGCTCGTAGAAGTCTTTGACACACTCCAAGTGAGCAGTACCCCAATAACACTGAAATATTTTCATGGCAATATTCAGAGAGTTTTGAGTTAGAGGCTGTATCATGAACTGCAGGAATTAGCATTGTTCCTCAAAGTGAATGAAACTCCACTAATATCAGATTTTCCTGAAATCACTCTTGGATCAAGCTTCAGATTTTCTGTTTGTAAAAATGTTCAAGCATTTGATGAAGTTTCACTTGTCTGCAAACAGACATCTGGCTTTTTTTCCCCACTGGAAAAAAGTGATAGTGGCTAATAGACAAAGGTTTTTGTTTGTTTGCTACAGAACAGCTGCTCCTAATCTACCTTGGACTCACACTGGTATTGCACTATCAAGGAGGATGTCAGCAAACAAACAAGAGGACAATGAGATCCTGAAGGGCAGATTTTCAACACCAGAAAACGCAGTAGTAGTGGATTCAGATGCAATTTGATGCAATATCAATGTAAATCACTGCAGTCATTTATTACATTGTCCTTTAGCTCCAAATGTGCAGAATAGTTTACTACTGAGCCTGCATAATTGCATTGCAGGAGATATGTGAGACTCCTGGAAATGCTGGCAGCAGGGATCATTTTCCTGTGAACTAGCATGTGAGGCTCTTAAAATTCAGAAAGATGTTTTGTTATTTTTCACAGTTACTTGTTTATTCATGACTGCCCAGGGCCAAAGGGTAAAGACACAGGCTCTGTCAGCACTAAACCCTCTATCACTCACTGCAATCCTGTCCCTGATGACTGGCCTGTGTCACAGAAAGCCAGCTAGCTGACACTGCAGCACCCATCTCTCATTTTACTCCCCTGTGTGCCCTCCTCCTCCTCCTTATTCATTACAGATCTAGAGCTGGAAGGATCAAAATTGAGGGAAAGCCAGTATTTCCTCACACCTAATCTGTGTGTCCAGAGACAGTACACACTCTGGCCATGCTGTTAATTTCTAAATCCCCTGAACAGATAAAGCTTTCTAGAGAAGCTGCTGTAGACACCAAGGAGAAGATAAAACTCACTTGGTTGCTTCCTTGGAAGACTTCAACTTCCTACCCTGAATGTGGACATAAAGTGCAGGAACAAATCCTGGCAATTTCTTCCTGTAGAAGGAGATAAAACCTGATGAAAAGAAGCATATAAAACTTCATTCCAGCAATCTGAGGCATCAAGAAACCTATCAAGACAACCTCCCATTCAGCTGCTGTTGGGCTCTTTGCAGGCAACATTCTGGCTTTTCCTGACCAGGCCCAGTACAGACATGGCACTTGTTCCTGTCAGGATTGAAGTGTTCTTGACAAAGGAAAGGTCACTGAAAGCTCCCCATATTGCTTCAAATTTTCTGTAGACTCTTAGTTACTCATTTCTTGCTCTTCTAACTAGTAGTGTGCAGAGAAGAGGAACATTCATATTTCAGTTTACTGACTCCTTCAACTGCCCATTAAACAGACCTAGACTAAAGTATCACTTTCAGTACAGACAATTCTGCATAGGCTAATCCAGCCTACCTGTAAGATCTACTTAGCTCTGTGACAACTTGTGACATTTAGGCTTTGCCAGAAAAGAAAAAAAGGAAGGTCAAGAGTAATAGAAGATTGGAGTGCTGATGACAGGACATCCGTGGAAGCTGACACAAACTGGCACTAAATCAAGAGATAACTTCTTGACTCTGCTCCAGTTATCTTCACTGACCTTGTAAAAAACAAGGTTTTTCTGAGTCTGAGCTTCCAAGGTAAAGAATGAAGTAATACTCTTTTGCCCACCATTCTCTTTAAACTGGAAAGATTTTGATGGTGGATGTCTCACTACATAAATGTACAGTGACCATAGTTCAAGGATTCTGATTTTAAGCATGCTACAGTGTGTTTGGGAAATTGAATTTAAAAACCATCTTTGTAAAATATAACTACAATTCATGAAATGTATGTCTGGAAATCCAGCAGGCTCTTAGTGTAGCTCATTAGTAAAAAGCCTATTCATCTGCCTTCTTTTTAAAAAACAAGGACAGTACAAAAGCAAAAGACAGATCCATGAAGCAGAAATTCACAGAGAGTAGAGATGCAAAGGTAAGGCCTCTGATTCATTTTACTGCAGCCATTAAGGTTCATTTCTTAGGAAATTCTTCCTCTTGTATAGATGAGCACCAAACACCTGGAAATCTCTCAAGTGAAATTTATAGTTGCAAATTGCTTGCAAATTAGATTTCACTGGAATATCAAGTGGCCCTCCCCCCTTATTTTAATTCCTCCAAGAACTGCCCTAGCCCACATAAGGAATATACAAATATTTTTGATATATGTATGTATATATATGCATAATTCATATGTTGCAAGTAAAAGGACTTTAAACTGCAGTGCATTCAAATGTGAATAAATTTTAGCAATGGATGCACAAACAGCCTTTATTCTGCATTTGTATGTGTTCATTACATAGGACTCTCCAAATAATAAAGGAGTATTTATTCTCCTACCGTTCTCCATAGGTGGCTAGCAGATAATATTCCCATCATCAAATAGTTTATTTTTTAAACCTGTTGTTAATCTGTTCAAAGGACTGCTCAAAAGCTGTATGTCTGGGGTAGAAACCCCTTGACTAATAATTATAATTAAGTAATGAAGATTATGTCACTATATCTGGTGATTTGGCAGGTAAGGGAATACATGAAGAAACAGAATATATAAGGATGAGCCAGTCTAGAAGATATGCATCCTGTAGTCTTCAGGGTATTCGCTAATAAAATTACTGTACCACTTGTAATTATATTTTGTAAGTTAAAGGAGAGCCAGAATCATATCTAAGGGATTGAAAATAAAAAGATAGACTGATTAATTTTTTTGTTATATATAAAGAAATAGCAGTAATTACAATTTGCTAAACATACCTTGAAATATGATAAATTTAATTAAGATCACAAATGAGAACATCTATAAGTATCTACACCAGTGAAGACTAATAACAATTCAAAGGATGCAGATGCAAAGGCATATGACACCTTAATGTTTTAGGTCAGAATTTCATTAGATTATTAGATACAGCTATAAAATCTTACAGGACTTTAGGAGTTATGGGAAGAGGAGAAATTCCATAGTCAACAGCAATATGAGTTTGAGATCACAGATTCACGGAATATTCTGAGTTGGTAGGGACCCACAAGGATCATCCAGTCCAACTCTTAAGTAAATGGCCTGTATGAGGATTGAACCTACAACTTTGCTATTATTAGCACCATACTCTAACAAGCTGAGCCTAGTTAAATACAGAGAAAGCCTTCATTTAAAAAAAAAAGAAAAAGAAAAAAAAATTATTCCAAATTTGACAGAAATTTTCAAGAAAACTTTCCAGTTAGCTTGAAATAGCATGGGTGGAATTCTACATGAATTTAAAGTCAGCAACAGAAGACCCATGAGCTCCTGTGGGAGGCAGACAATATTTTGCACTATTTTATTCAACATAAAATTTTTACACTGCATTTATTGCTGTGGTCACTGAGTATTTTGCAGGGCATTAGGGCGATGACTACCATCTATCAGCCGCTCAGCTACTCCCTTGGGGCAGAAGTGAAGGTGTGCTGAGTGGTGTGCTTTTCTCCAGAGGTGAAATGGAAAGATCCCACTAGGTTACTCCAGTGCTTCTTTATGAGAAAACTTCTGTGGATGTGGATGCAGGAGGTGAAGTATATCTGGAATCAGGCTCATATGCTCTGTGGCTACCACAGGGATTTGGCCACTGAAAGAATCTCTGTAATGATGCCAACGTAGAGAGGCTGCCAGGATGAAGGTCTAGGCCCATATCCGTACACCTCCTCAGCAGCTTGGCTGTATGTGCTCTTACAGCAAGGTCTGAGCAGTGCTAGCAATGAAGAGCTGCACGGGTAAGGGAATTTTCAATCACATTTCACTTTCACGGCATTACGCTGCCAGTCTTTCATCTGCTGGGTTCTCTGACCTATATTTCATCCTCTCCAAAGTAGCTTAATTTCTAAGAATCTTCCTCTTTGTACATTTTTAATTCAGAAGAGTAGCTTGTACTGATTATCCTGCAGGACCTCTGAGTTTTACCACAGGTGGAATACTATCTACGTTTATTTAGCTTGCTCAGCAAACAGTCCTTTAAGAGTAATTATTGACAAATTAAAGAAGTCAAGTTAACTGCTGCAGGGATACAAAGGGATCACACAGAGTGTCTTAATCAGAAAAATACTGTTTGAAACAAGATGTCATCAAAGACCGGTAAATTGAAAAATGTAAAACATCTGTTAGATAACCCATTTACCATTTGATCTACTGTCAGAATTCTTAAGGGAAAAAAAAATGAAACAAAACAACAAACCCCAAATGCTGCTGTATCTGGTCACTGGTGGAATACAGAAGATAGAATTTCTGTAATCAGGTGATACAAAATTGTGGAAATAAAAAAATAAAGTAAAATGCCCATTTCTTAATTTCAGTAGAGTCTAATGGTATCCAAATGAAAACATCTGAAATTACATCTTTCTAATAAATATCCAGTTTAAATAGTGTATTTAGAGATTATATTGCTAACTCTAGGGAACACCTAAATAACAGATCAGTCATCTGCTCTTTTATTTGAAGAGTATTGATTATACATCTGATGTAGCATTTCCTCAAATACTGTTCTTCCTTGATCTGAATACAAAGAAAACAGATGTGACTTTTTCCAGTGTAACAGTGTGTTAGTTTAACGCAACCTCACTTTTAGTGGGAGCAGAGGAAGCCACACAGGCTGCTTCTGAGATAGAAGCTGCTCACAACTTCTGCTATGTCCAGCAGAGCCAGTCCCTGAAGGCTCTGACGACTGACATATTGGTTGGCCCAATTAGAGAAGTTAGTTACACCTCTGTGATGACATATTTAAGAACGAAAAAACATGTGCATTCTCTCTTTCTTCCTTCCCTCTGAGAGTTGGTGGGAGGGCCGCCAGGCCCCTTCCCGGCACGGCCACCAGGGCTCTTCCCAGAGTGGCTGCCGGGGCCATTCCGCTGGGGAGCCATTCCAACGCTGCGAGTAGCCACGCGGCTGACACCGTGCGGCTGGGGCCAGTGCTGGGAGCGCCCATGCTGCTGGGGGCGGCCTCATGGCCAAGGCCGGGAGCGGCCGGGGCCAGGAGCAGCCGTGTGGCTGCCGCCATCCCGGTGCTGGGAGCGGCCACACAGCCAGGACCACGCGGCTGAGATCGGCGCAGCAGGGACTGCATGGCCGGGGCGGCGCCACGCGGCCACTGCCATCTCAGCATGGCTCACAATGAACTTCACTTGCATAACTGCTTTCAGCCAGCCATGCTGCGAACAGAAGGGCCAAAGCAACGGCAGCAGCTTTTTTCCTTTTCGGCGCCCTGCATGAGGAGAGGCACTGAGTGGAGCTGGCAGCCGGCGTGGCTTGCACGGTGCCGGCAGGGAGGACGTGACCAGCAGCGAGAGGCATGGCGAGCAATTCCCCGATGTGGAGCCCGGGTGGGATCAACCCTTCAGTGCTGCGGAACTCTACAAGAACTTTTGGATTGATAGAACTTGAGAACAAATGAACCTGTAGACGCCAATTCTCTCCCAAGTCAGAGAAAAGGAAAAGGTGAAGACAAGTGAGAACAACATGGCGACACTAAGGTCAGTGAAAAGGAAACAGGGAGAGGAGGAGGTGCTCTGAGCGTCAGAGCTGAGATTCTTCTACAAGCCGTGGTGAGGACTATAATACAACAAACTGTTTCCCTGTAATTCATGAAGTGCATGGGGGGATGCAGAGTTCACCCGCAGCCTGTGAGAAAGAGTGCTCATGCTGGAGCGCGTGGATGCTGAAAAGCTGTAATTTAGTGGGAAACTTGAACAAAGAGACAAGACCTTTGCTTCCAGAGGTAGAGAAAGAGAACGCTTGCTTTCAAGCTAGAACACCTCATCCTTAAAAGACTACACCCTATGAACTAAAATGACCCACGCAAACAGTTGTGGGAAGACTGCTTTGCCCGTGGGAGGGACTCACATTTTAGCAGGTCGAGTGGGACTGCCACTCGTGAAAATTAGAACCATGCAGGGAAAGTTCACAGACAACTGTCTCCTGTGAAAAAGACCCCATGGCATAGCAAAAGGGACTCCTCTCCCTAAGTGAACTAAAGAAAGATTTTTAGAAGTAACAAACTGACTTAAAACCCCATGTTTTGTCTCCCTGTGCTGTTGGTGGGAAAGAAAGAAGGGCTGGGGGGTGGAAAAGGTATTCTAAAGGTTTATTTTAGTTCTCATTATCCTCTTTCAATTCTGTTAATAAATTTTTCTTTATACCTTTCAAATTTTGAGCCTGTTTTGCCCTTAAAGTGTTTCTTCCCAATCCTTACCTCAAGTCATGAGCCCCTTTGGTCTTTTCTTTCCCCCTTCTCTGCTTAACTATAGCAGAGGAGAATGAGTAAATGGTTTTTCGTGGATGCCTGACTTCTAGCCAGTGTTAAACCCTGACAAACAGGCAACATTTTTACAAGAATTCAAGGCTAAACAATCAACAGAGTTTCATTAAAAATGCAAGAAAATTAAACACCATCATATTTTGTTGTTACAATTATGAAAACATTCAGCTCATGTGTCATGCACTCCCTGCAGGAAAAAACAAGTTCAGCATTATGTAAACAACAGTGTCCTTATCTGTGGTAAAGCTAGGGAAAGTCACACCATGAAAAATTTCAACGTAAAGGAGCTATTGAGGTTGTCTTCTCCCCTCCAGTCATACACTGTATTTTAGAAGTCAGCATTTTCAAAACTGGGAGCTACAGTTAAATCTTAGTTACTATATTAAAATAATAAATAACTTCGGTATCAAAGCAATAACTCAGTCTGTTGACTACTACTAAATATTGGTATTTTAGTTGTGGAATAAGGTCTGATTTTCTTTGGATAGCTCTTCAAATGTCTATTCATTATAAAACCACATAATGGCAACAGTCGCAGAATTAAAACAGTATCAAAGTAACACCACAGTTAGGATTTTACCTTAAATTCTTTAACTTCTTTCTATAAGCAGTAAAATGTTAGATTCTACCAGCTTAAAAATAATAAAAGAAAATTTTCGTACGTATAGGTCATTGATACTATTACCAAGCAAGATATTTGCTTTAATTCTCTTGTTGAAGTTTTCCTATATACTGACCAGCAGAAGTCTCTTTGCTTCCCTAAGAAATTTCACATTCACCCTTACTTTAAACTCTGCAGTATTTTCTCTTAAATGATCCAATTGTGTTTTTTAAGAATCTGGATCTATAATACTTTTGCATAAAATTAAATAGTCCCCACTGGTGTATTTCGAATGCTGGGGAACTCAGAACTGTTAGCAGTAATGGTCCATACCAAAACTTCATCTATGACACTGGGACATGCACATTTCTTCCCAAACATGGTATTCATATTCCTTTCTAAATTCACATGTGAAAAGGGTCTCCCTATTCATTTTGAAGGGATGCCTTATGTAATGTGACCATAAACATATATGGAGAAATTCCATAAATGCATCAACTGGAGCAGGCGGTATCGATCTTTTCTTATACTTTCTGCAGGTGCTAGCCATAATATGAACAAAATGAAACAAATATTCACAGGGCCAGATGGCAGGATGGCAGAGACAGACCACAGCTAAGCCTCATGGAACAGCAGACGGACTGACAGCAGATATGTGCATCTTTCATCCAAGGCCAAAAGGAAGAAGGACAGGAGGGCAGAGCAATCATCCCAAAGACCTATGTCTGCAGTTGTGCGGGGAAGGAGAATGCTGAGCTCCCAAGGTGAAAGTCACTGGAAAGGACAGCTTGGAAAATGTGAGGAAGTGAACTGGATATTTGGTCTTAGTAAGTCCACAGAAGCAGGACACTGTGTAGATTCCTTTGTAAATAAACTGAATTTCTCTAAAGAAAGACCTTATTGTAAAAATCAATTGCCCGTACTGGCAGACTAATTGAGCACAGCTCTGAATACTGGCTAAACACTTGAGTCAAAAAGCAACAAGATAAAGCTTTGAGAATGGTAGAAAAGTAACTAAAAGAATCTTTTCAAGCCTATTCTGGAACATTACACAACTTATTTCTTCTTCAGCCTTATCCCCAGCGCTCACTGTCACCGTTCTCAGAGGTTCCTTTCTTACTGCCAGTATTGAAAAGCATAAACACTAGAGATAGTCTGCTTTTCTACAGCATATTTCTTTCATGCCTCTTCAGGTTTCAAAGCAAAGTCCAAATATAGATGATGTGGGAAAATCTCCTCTAACAAATGAGAAATTGATGGCAAACAAATAGGTGGAGGCATAAAAAGCAAGCTTATCTCTTACTAAATTTTATTTATCTTTGCTTCAGTGTGGAAGGCATATACCAGTCCTCACTGTTTTTAGAGGAGAGGAATTCAAAAGCCTGTGTTGGCACAGAAGGGTGAAGAATCAGGAGAGATTCCAGCTAAGCAGTGGCTGGACTCATTATCAACTTGCTTCCTCCAGCTCACAAACCCCAAAATTGTCCCTCTGTACCTAATGTCATTATGCAAAAGCATAATACTTTCTTCTGTAACCCCAATACACGATTAGGCTGGGGAACTTAGAAGATGCTATGTACATAAATGTGCTTATGCCTTTTTGATAAAGTCCAGAAGAAATATTATTATTAAATACGCCTATGTGTCCTTGTGCTTTATGTCAAGATTAAGGAGACTATCATATAACAGTCAAAAGAGTGCAATGGCACACACAGGGATTTAATAGGAACAAAAGATCTCCCATATGCAGATGTGAACACTAAGCAACTTCACCAAGTGCAGTGAAATTAATCCCTGTAATTTAGGCAGTTTATGTCTTTTAGTGTTTATATCTATGGATATATCTTCAGTCTTGAGACAATTGTATAAAACTTCATTTGTAATGAATGTTGTTCATTTGACTACATGAAAGTACATTTCATTAATGAAAGGCTTCCTCTTATTCAGAATCATATATTTTGAGTTTGGGGCCATAGATAAATAACAGTGTACACAAACTAAGTGAAAGTAACATTTGCACTGTGAATTATATTCTTTTCTCTCTTGCTAGAAACATTCCCTCTCTCCCTGCTAGTAACCATAAATCTTTCTCTGTATTGCTCTGTTAACTTTAATAAGAAGTAAAGCGTGGTAGCCAGTCCTGGCTTTCACTTACTGTAGCTGAATGTTAAGCAGCATTGCAAAATGTTAAGTTGCAAGATAACGGAATATTTTTTTTAAGTCTTTGTATTGGGTTTCCATGGCAAAATTTTGGAAGTGGGAAGGCTATAGGGTTGGCTTCTGTAGAAGTTGTTAGAAACGTCCTCTATGCCCAATGGAGCCAATGCCAAGCAGCTCCAAGATGGACCTGCAACCTGCCAAGGCTGAGCCCATCAGTGACAGTGGCAGCATCTCTGGGGTAATGGATTCAAGAAGGGGAAAAACCTGTGCAGCTACGGAAGGAGCTTGAAAGAGACCGTGACCCTGTGAGACACTTATGTGAGCAGCCTTCTGACAAGACCTGTGTCCTCGGGGGGACCCCACACTGGAGCAGCCTGTTCCTGAAAAACTGCACTCCATGGAGGGGACCCACTGCTGGAGCAGTTCGTGAAAAACTATAGGCTATGGGAAGGACCCACTTTGTAGAAGTTCATGGAAGACTGTCTGCCACAGGAGTGACCCCACACTGGCACAGAGAATGAGTGTCAGGGGTCCTCCCTTGAGGAAGAAACACCAGCAGAGACAATGTGTGGTGAATTGATCATAGCTTCCATTCCCTGGAAGAGATTGAGAATAAACAATACTTCTCACCTCCCTATAGACACTCCAATAGGAAAATATGAATTTACTAATAACCTCATCATAGCTGCCTTGCTTTCCATTTTCTCTGTTTCAGACAGGAACATATACACTGGCACCATGCATCGTTGATGGAAAAGTATTTGGGATTTTTTTCAGCAAAGATTCTGCTCACAAAGTTTCATCCAAGAGAGGGAGAAAACTTGTGTTCTTTAGGGCATGAAACCCATATAACAGAACTGCATAGCTTTTTCATATGATCTTGTTAATAATGTTCCAGTGCTTTGTGGCTAAGTTCCCAACTACAGGTATCTATAGTCTGACTTCTGAAAAACAAAATATTACTTTAGTTCTCTTAACACTATTGGCAGCAATATGTAATGAGAGGATGTGTTTACACTGTTGGACTGAATTTCTCACAGGAGTTCTAGTCCACAATCATCCACACTGTCTATGTGTTGATCTGTCTGCAAGGAAAGGTTTGGAGGCAGGTAGATGGTTTCAAAGCAACCGCAAGTGGTCATAGCTGACAAGATTCCAGCTGGGACTCCAGTTTGCCTGTCTGCTACCCCCCACGTACTCTGCCCCCTCCTTGCTCCGTGCCACCAAGCACAAGGCACCATAACTGTGCCCGATGCTGTGACATGCAGTGCTGGAGTGAGCAGCTCTCACCTACTCACTTCTGCTGTAACAGCAGCAAAGGTGGTGAGGATGAGCATTGTTTTCCCACAAGTAATGGTTTGGTTGCACGAATCTGTCCCAGGCCTGGTACGCACAGATCAGGAAACCATTTCACTTAGAAATAAGACTCCAATGTGGAACATCCTTGTTCCCCTGAAACAAATCTTTAGTCTTGAGTAGCTCACCAGATTTACCCTTGCTATTAAGCTGGTCCTCATCCTTTATAAAGTGTCTGTGACAAAATCAGATCATCTCTCCTGTCTATATTAGTTTCCAAGACACAGAAGATGCACTGTTTCTTCCCAAGCCCAGTCTGTGGCCATGGCAGTGACACTTTTCCTCCAGTCCAGGATAAGTCAAAGCTAAGCTGCCTGACCTAGCCAGCATTATGGCCTTACTCTGCATGCAAGCTGGTGCAGATACGCTTGCTGTTGGTGAGGGGAGCAAGGCTGAAGGGCAGACAATGTCATCTTTAGAGAGGGGACATGCTCTGCACACTCTTGCTTATGGAGGGTATACTGACAGCCGGTGGCCAGAGCTGAGTGCCTGAGATTAGGAAGACTCTCCAAAGGACTACCCCCTCTCCCAGTCTCCTCCACATATGCATTTTTGCTGTTCTCCCTTCATCCACCCAGCAGTAAAGCAAGCACTGTGAAGGGGTTCTATACTCTACTATTCACACTTGCAGCTCCTCAGACCTATACTGCAAATCTAGTCCTCATCTATCAGCCATGTAAACAGGCAAATTTCAAGCCTTGGTAGTTGCAGGTTGTGGTCAACAGCCTGTAGTAGTTGTAACACTCCAGACTAGATCACATTTTTGTCCAGTCTAGGTCAATGTGACATTAAGCAGAGGTACTATAATCGGAACACACCACTACTTCACTAATAACAAATGCCCATTTTGCTTTCCAAGGACTCATGAAGGAGCCATGGGTTCTCTAACCACATCTCTAGATGCAGGTCAAGTATTAAGACAGACAGACAGACAGACATTAGGGTAGTACCATTAGCATGGTGCCTTCAGGGAGACAGCTGTATCTGCCAGGAAACCAGGTGTTGCAACCTGGGGCCAGAGATCTTTTCCAGGCAATTCTCGTGGATCAAGGCCTGCAGAGGAATGAGCCCAGCCTCGACAAAGGAATGTGAGTAGTGATATGGTAGAAGCCTGACTTCTAATATAGAGTCTGCCCTCTTCTCTTTATAATATATTGGGAGGCAGAGGAGAGTGAAGATTTGTTCCTGGGAGACTTCTTTGTGGCTGTAAGTACACGCTCAAAATGGCAGAATGAAGAAATGAAAACTGGGACATAAAAAATATGAACATCAGTACTAAGTTTCTGTGCCTGATTTTTGCCCATTCCTGTTAAACTGCCCATAATCAGAGAAGATGTGTTACAGCATGTTTGCAGGTTCTGTAGCACCCAGCTTCCACAGCCATGCAGCAGTCTCTGCAGCAGTCAGGGAGAGCATACAAACCCAGAGGATGGGGAGGAGCACAGCATTTGGATCTGTTAAGATCGGAAGGAGTAACAGGACACACTAAGCATATGTTCTGGAAAACACAGACCTGATTTCCAGAGGGAATATTTTAAAATATTTCCAGGCCAAGACGGACAGAGAAGGATAATGAGATTTTTGCCTTTGGGGTACAGGTACCTTAAAAAGAACAGTAAAAAGCAGTGGTCCCTGTGGATAGGGCTATTCCCCCAAGAGGGACAGATGCATCTTTGTGATGTAAAAGACAGAGGTTTTTCTTTTGCTGCTCTATAGCACAGTTGCCATAGAGCAACTGTTTCACTGAATTGAAAATATCTGCTGTTTGGTTTTGCATGGGAGTCGGCTCCTGGCAGAAGGAGAGGATGTTTTCATCCTCTTGAGGTTTTGTGCACATTGTGGGCTGTGTTAGATGTAGCAGGGCAAGTGGTCTCTCTAGTGCATTTTGGTTTCCCTATTTTAAAGCTGCAAAGAACAGATGAGTCCATCCTTGATTGGAATTTTTGGCCAAATATTTCTTAAAATGTGTTTTCAGAACTGTAAAATACCTCAGGACTGTTCCAAAATGAAATCACTTCAGTGCCACTCCATTCATTATCTGAGCTAAGTGGCCAATAAAGTTGTGGCAATAGCTAAAGAAAAAGATACAGGTGCTGACATTTATATGCGGAGGGGAAAACATTCTTTATGAGTCTAATGGTATGCATTTGGTTCTGTTGTTTGTGCACTCAGAAACAAACAAACCCAAAGAGCGAATACATAATGATGGTTGTTCCTGATGTAGGGGTATGAGCAGTCAAGTACATGGTCATATCAGTGGCTGGTAATGCCTCATTACCCAGTGGAGTTCCACCCAGGGATGGCTCTCCAGAGCTGCTGACTGTGTAGAGTAGGCATAAGCAGGTTATCAGGTGGCATAACCTGCATTAATTCTGTTTGATATTGAGGAAAAGGTAAGTATTGGTGAGTTGGGAGCAGGTATCATGTGGCCTTCCAGTCACAAGTCTCATGGAACTTGCTGTCAGCTGTGGGAGCACTAGGCAGCATGGTCATGCAGATGCCTAACAGTCCAGTGAAGGCTGAAATTATATATTGATCATATTTCCCATGTTACATTTTAATCTGATTATTACATTTAAAATGCCTACTTTACATATCTTGGACTGCTAGATCACTGTAGCCAAACAATAACTTAAGCAACAACAGAATAATTTTAAGAATGCAATAAGAAACAAATGAAATTACAGCAGGGCTGCTGCTGTGACTGTAATTCAATTTCTCACTGAGCGTGATCAGCTCTTCCTCTCTTGGCAAGGAGTGTGATAGACAGGACCTGCCCTTTGCTCTGTGAACAGATGTAGGGCTGGTGGGGCAAATTGTTTCTGGTGACGACTGCTTTGACTCACCAAAGATACTTGGATTCAGAAACCTTCTAATTACATAAACAGTGAATTGTAGCTCTGGCAGTCCCTCTTCCAGTGTTAGAGAGGGTGTCAGTGTCACCACCTCTTGCTAATTCCCTGCATTATACAGTACATGTAGATGAAGCCAGTGAAGCATTTCCTTTACCTCAAGCTATGAAATAATTGAAAGTACAACAATTTAAATCTCTTGGTGCTGGAGGGGTAAAGGCAGTGGAAGGGCTGAAGGTGGCCAAGAGGTGGATAAGAGGTCGGCAGTCAAGCTGTCTCTTCTCAGTCTCAAAACTCATTCAGTTGTAAATCAGATGACCTTTGTGCTACTTTTCAATTTACTGTTCATGGAGAGATTCAGAAAACCCAGTAGCCTAAAGCAAAAGCTTAGCAAGCCAGGCTGCAAGTCAAGGCTTGCTTATTATGACTTTTACTCATGAAGACTGTCTTCACTTTCTGAAATGGTTTTCTTTTACCCATTGTCAGAGACTGAAATGTAATGGTTCATGGCTTAAACAGTGTTATGAGGGACCTTTTGTCCATGATGACAAAACTGTATAAAGAAAGTGTGACCACTGAAGCCCTCCCCTCCCTGAAGATGCCTCCTAAGGGGAACTTTGGACTGTGAGTTAAGCCACCTAAGGGAACTTCAGATGAGATAAATGTGACACTATTGTTCAATCATCTCAGGTCTAGGAAAAAGCAAACAAGGCTGAGGGAGAAGAATGCATCCACAAGAAAGCCAAACCCAGCAGCTGTCCTGAAAATCATCCCTGTCTGGGTTCCATGGGGTGGGGGAAGCCATAGCCCTCAGGCTCTCTGTTGAGGGCAGGTTTGCACAGACTTCCCCCCACCTCCCAACCAAGGGGGAAGGAGGAGAGTTTTGGGTGTGTGGCATAACCTCAGGTCAGAGACAGTGAACATCCATCCTCCCTTGCATGAACTGGCTCAGTTGTAAAACCCCCCACCCCGGGAAGACCACATTCATGGGACATTCATGTGAGGAGCAGCTGAGGGGGTGTCATAATCCATCAAAGACCCCCCAAAGTGCTCCCCAGACTTATTCCAGAGGCCTTGCACCAGATCCCTGCATGTGATGCAAAGAGATTCAACAGATCCAGAGTCTGTTACAAGAGATAGTGTCAAAATTGTCCCCCTCGTACCCCTCCAGGGTGGTACCTGGGCATTCCTACCTGGCTTAAATGTATATTAATCTGTCAGACTCTGTTTTTGGGGAGGACCCTCACCACCAAGAAGACTGGATGGAGAGGATCAACAGGACATCGTTGGGATCCATTGAATGGTGATATTTTCTACTTAATCTGTCTCTGTCACTTTTTTCCTGTCCTCCCACCTCTTTTCTGTTTCTTTTTCTCTCTCTCTCTCTCTCTCTCTCTCTCATTTACTTTTAAATAAAATCCATACTATTGACTTTGGCATATGGTCTTGTTTGCACCTTAATTCAGGCAGAGACATTCCTAATAATTTTAAGAACTGGATCATAACACCCATGTAGTAGATATTTTCCAGCCAGTGGAGAAAATGCAGAACTTGTCACAAAAAGCATAAAATTCATGAACAGTAATTGAAAGGATGCAGTTTACAATTGGCTGCATCTTGGTGCCTGAGCTTGGCAGGAAAATTTGCTTCTGTTAAGTAGTAGCTTCTGGTCCATGAAACACTCTTTGATTACATCATTTTCTGGACTTAACGGAGAGTCAAGTTGTAGAGGGCAGCATGATATAAAATGTGACAGGCATTGTACATGGAAGCCTTCATTGTAAATGCCATGAATGGGATGATGCAAAAAGATGTAAGGTAAACACAGAAATTGTTAGAAAGGTTCTATAAGGGAAAACCCTGAGTAACAGGATGAAAAGGGAGGCCAGCTGCAGGTGGATGCAGAGCTGGCTGCATTTAGTCTGTGCCAGAGGGAAGACAAGGCTCAAGGAGGTCAAGCTGCAGCAAAGCCACCATAGTCAGGATGGGAGATTATGAGCACCTATAAATAAGCTATGATCTAAGAACTGCCTAATAGGATGTGAAGGGTGAAGTGAGAGCTTGATTCCATTTCAGTTGGAAAACTTTAGGATTGCAGTAATAATTCCAGCATCTACTTCAGAACTGAGGTTCAATGGAGCAATACATTATTAATTTCCCTCCTTTTCTGTACATCTTCTTTCCCCAGTGTGCTACCATGTCTGTGAGTCACTTTTGATGCACCCTTCTGTTTCAGCAATGATTCTTTTGTTTCCATCATCTTTCCTCCTCCCAGGCTCTTTTTGTCCTTTTGCTTTTTCCTAGCTCTCTGCCATTAATTTCTATTTCCCCTCTTACCTTGCTTAGTCCCATGTCCCTCTTTACCAGCTCAGTCCCAGTAAATGCTTGCAGATAAAAAACATATGTTAGATTCATCACTGACTGCTGTTTTTAAATGCAACTCCCGATTTCAGCAGCCAGAAGCCTTTCATTGGCATCATGCTAGAATAACGACACAGGTGGGGAAAGGGAATTGGACTCCCATATTTACAGTTGTTAAAATTAAAGACTCAGTGTTACGACCTGTCCCTGAAGGTGAGGGTAACTGAAGTTCTTTTTAAAAGATGCCCTTGGGGTGGATTAGAGTGAAACAACAGTGAATGATCAGTGTTTAAATATATATATGTGTAGGGTTTATTTTAGAACAATTTGGTTGCAATAGAAAGGAGATATGTAGCCATTTTGGTTATCATTCTCATAACAATATAAAAGTATAAAGATATCACTTAAGAAAATATATAAGGAAAAGAAAGAAAAAGAAAGGATAGGAGTAGATTGTGGAGAGGAAAATATCACCACCTGTGGATCCAGAAATGAGACTTGATCATTTCAATTTCAATGTCCGCTGGTTGAAGTGGTCATTACAGTCTTGATCCATCGGGGTAGGGGAGGCCCACGAAACATAGACTTCAATGGGTTAATATAAGTTCAGGTTTATGTGGGAATGCCCAGGTACCTCCCCTGAGGGGGTAGTTTTACACTGCCTGATATAATCCTGTGGATCTATTGCAACACTGTGCATCATGCACAGCCCTCTGAGGTGGAAGGCCTCAGAAATGTGTCGGGGGGCACTTTGGGGGCCTTTGATGGTACATGACACCTTCTAAGCCATGACAGCTGTCTCTCACACCAGCCAGCATAGTTGAGCCAGTTATGCCCCATCAGAAGGGATGAATACCTTCAGGCCTACATATGAATGTCTTGGTAGTTCCCTGGAGGGGGGGAAGTTTTACAACTGAGACAGGTGTGTAAAGGAGGAAATTGGCTTGATAAAAAGCATTATCCCACCCAGTAGCATCTGTTTCTTATTGGCCCTCTCCCTTATGTGGCTCAAAATGCACCTTGTTGCTAAACAAAGGTTGGTTGTCTGGTCATCTTCTGGTGATGAGTGCTGAACCCCTCTGTCTCATGCAGATCAGAGATTTTGCCACCACACACAAAAACCTCTCTTCTCCTGCTTTTATTGGGGGTGCAAATCTGGCCTTACCAAAACACCTTGTTGCTTTTGCAAATGGCCGATTGTTTGAGCCATTAACCATTAACATTTCAGTCTCCCAGTCCATAAGGCTCAAAAGGAGTTGAAACTCTGCAGTTAGTTCTGCATCATGCCCTTATATGTGCAGAGTTGTTTCCCCTCTTTGCTACATCTCCAGCAGATGGGGTCAAGGTGCTGGAGGACAGCTGCAGCTCAAAGTAGGGTGGACATTTATGAGACCAACAGACATCTCTTCTAGAGTGACTGACTGCTCCCCACAACATGTCAAGATGCAGCAGTAGAATCTGGGGGTAAATCAGGACACCCCTGACTGTGAGCAAGGCTACCAAATGTCTGGAGTTTGCACAGACTTGACTTTTTTCCAGTCCCCAAAATCTTTCTGAGCAAACAGCTGACACATGAAAGCCCTTTGATGACAAAATTGTTGTCCCTATTATACTCTGTTGTCACAAAGTGATGTTGGGCTGATGCTTCTCTTACTTAACAAAAAGATCATATTCTCTGCATTTGGCAGCACAGATCTGACCCTAAAGACTGTCTATTAAAGTTTTCCCTCTGCCAAAAGACCAAGTGGTTAACAAAAGAGGAAAACAATAACAGTCCAGCTGTAAACAATGAATGGGTGTTCCAATGTCCCAAGGATAACCACAATCCAGTATTTGGATTATCCAACAACATCAGGAAGGGCCACAACTGATGGCACTGGTGCAGGGACAACCCTCAAACTCCTCCAAAACTAAATGCAGACTGGTAGTCAAAGACTGGTCAGTCTGATCTAACATTTTCATGGATGGCCCAAATGATAAAAGCATTAAAACCACTGTACATGCTCTGCACAGTCACAGAATTCCTATGAACATCAAGGAAAGATGAGACATCCACACTGAACACAGAGTCTGCCTATGAGACAGTAACAATCTTTTTCTGACACAAAGGGTCACACAGTGACAAGGGGTTGCTACACAGTTGGAGACTACGCATCAATGTGGAGGGAAAACTCTTGTAAATCTAAAATATAGACAGAAAAATGTGTCAATTTATTTGTTTTGCTTTGGTGGGCAGTTTTTTTGTTTGGTTGGTTTTTTAGTTACTGACATACTTTTTCTGTTTGCATTGCAAGCTCGTTTTTTGGAATTTTTTAGTACCATGAGAGTAAAACAACATGTGCCAATACACATCCTCACACAGTAAGTACTGCAATAAATATAATTCCTACTAATTGCTTCCTCTGGAAAAACAGGGGATTTCTTCCTCTCCCTTTGGTATGGGCATTTCTGCCAAATGTTAACATTTTTTTAAAACATCTGTCTTTAGTATGCTCTCCTAGACATGACACTGCCAAAAATATATGCTTAAATTAAGCACACTATTTTCAAAGCCGGGTACTTAAAACTTAATTGTATAAATAAAACTGTGGTCAGTGAAATTTCTGACTAGTCTGTCTTGTTAGCATCAGTAATGTTAAGTATCAGTTATCTAGAAAATTAAGGCTCCAATAAAATCATCTGTCACTAATTAAAAATGGTTGTTTTAATGATTTATTTTGATATCTGAATGTTGAAAGCAATGTAAATGAGACATCTGCAGAACTAATATTCAGTACATCATGAACACTCAATTGCTGTCCATCAGTTTATTAGTAATTATCACATGCATAGTTAGAATTAAAAATTTAGATTTGCTTCTTTGCTTTGATAAATTGATTTATAAAAGGCCTGCAACATAGTATCAGTATAAAAACCTTTTTTGCCCTGAGCTCGGAAAGATTTTTTCTAACTCCTGAGAGCTTTTGTTGGTTAGCTGTTAGAGCATGTGGGAAGACAGGACCAAATATACAATTTTGGAGAATACAGCTGCCATTAGTTAAGAACAGAACATGAATTAGAGTGCCTGTACTGCTGAAAATGTTCAGAAGCTTTTAAAAAAAAAAGCCTCCATTTTATATCAGTCAATTTAAATGCATTAGTTCTGAGAGTTTAGAGGCCAAGATTTTTTATGGTCTTTCATATAGAAAAAGCATTGGATTATGTTAAATACTGTATTTGTGTGTGTGTGTGTGTGTGTATGTGTGTGTGTATTATATATATACACATACACACATATATTCCATATAAAAGCTATCTTCAGGGTACATAGAGACTGCAAAACCAGCCAAAGTTAAATGTGTCAGCACAACCTCTTGCATTTTCATTACATGCAGTTTTTTTGAACGTATTCTTTCACACTAATGTCTATGGAATACTTTAAACATGTTTTCACAAGAAAAACTTTCCTGTTCCTATAGAACACCATCCTAAAATAAGCTTTTTGACGGCCCTACAGGCTGAGTGTGCTATTGCATTCTCAGTTCTTAGTTGCCTACTCTTTGCTAGGAGCTGTTGCCATCCCCATTTTGCAGGTAGGAAAATCGGGGGGATACTTCCCTTTTACACTTGCTGTCAGCATGGCCAGTGGATTCAGTCCACCCAGGTCTCTGGTTTCAGTTCACCCAGATGGCCCAGAAGTGGTGGGATGATTATTTTCATTCAAAGAGCTGTGGATGGGGATGGGATTACAATGAGCAGCTGGGGTACAATAATATCTCCAGTCAGTATAGCCAGCTTGGACAAGGAGTGGTGTCCACAGCCTCACTTACACCAGAAAAATAGTATTTTTGCTGACATGGCTGTTACCAATTCTCAGGACAGAATTAAGGCATGTAGCACTTGTTCAGCTGCTTTCTTTTTTACCTTTTTTAACTTCATCTCTCAGTGGAGTCTTTGCCTGTAGAAACCAAAAAATGACAGTGAAATACCAAGAGATTTTAGATCTAGACCTGACATTACATCTTTGCCTTGAACAGTATCCAAAATTTTGAAACTGATTACCATATAGATCACAGGACTTCAAGTAATAATCAGTCTTTCAAAAAAGCAGTAATTAAGATGTGGATCACAGGTCTGCTGAGAAAATCCTTTTAAAAACCAGAAATCAGATCCTGAGGCAAAGCTAATGATTTACCTTTGGAGTAAGGTAAATCTGGTACTTGCTTAACTGAAGTTCCTGCTTTTTCAGTTCCCTCTCATTATTGATTCCCATGACTACCTCTGTAAAGATATGGCCTGCACAGGCCCACGGTGTAAGCAGCACCCCAGGAACACTGAAGTTCCCATGTCTGAAGTTCTCTTAGAAAAATTCTTGGATCCTGGTTAATCTTAGAATCAGAAAATCACAACTTGGAATAATTTTTTTGCTTCAGTGACTTGCCTTGTAAAAGGAAGGCATACCACAAATCTTGTAATATTTCTAATATTAGTGTTCTTTACAGTCAGTAAGTTCACCTTCTACAATTCTCAGTCATTATATTCCCCTCTTCCTAAAGAATTATTGAAATTAGATAGTACGGTTCTGTAATTTGATACCTACATTGAGAAGGCAGACAATTTTTTATTTCAGACGTATATGAAATAGTTGAAATAAATCTTCAGTTATTCTCTCCTAACCTTGATTATAGGACAAAAAAAATTATAACAAACTACTCCTAAGTGACCCATTATAATAATTTTCAGCTTGGCTAGTGTTGGTTGCTCATCTTGATTGTGTATTTTCACTGTTCTAACAGACATCATATCCACTGGGAACGAAAGCTTTTCTTCGAATAAGACAAAAAGTCTCATTCAGATTTTCTACAAATTCCCTGACTAGTGAAAGAAGTCCTTTCCTCTTGGAAAGTAAATTAGGAGTGCCAGCTCTCCTGATCCATCTTGCCAGCCTTTCAGTCATTTCTGTGAGAGACAGAGAAATTTAATCTCTACAATATAGTAACTTTTTTGTTCCTCCTTTGAACTTGGCTAACAAACTGGGTCAATTAACATAAATGGCAAAAGAGGCTGGACATATGGGGAATGACATCAAATTCATTTTCCATAAACTTCGAAGTACCCAGATGGCAAATGATTCAAAGACCTATCTTCAAGAACCAGCTGTATAGTCCAGTTACCAGTATGGTGTTAGAAGTCAGCCTTTACAGTAAGAAATTACACCTACAACTTTGCCAATGACCTTGCATAAAAAAAAAAAAAAAAANAGAATTGTCACACTACAGGAAATTTATAAGGAGCTTATGTGTAAATGAGGCATAGGCTATCAACAGTTAATTATATAAAGATAGCACTTAACAAGAAACAGGGTACACATCTTACCTATGCAGGCTGTATATTCAAAACAGATTAATGTTAATTAAATGGTCCGTCAAGCTGGAGTGTGCAAAATCGATGAGCACTGACAGCAGTATAATAGAGATAAATCTAAGACATTGTCAACTATAGAAGGAAAAGTTTAGACATTATGCATATGCTGTGGCATCTAAATTTTGACTGGGACCTCCTCACAGATTCAGTGTTTACTTTGGGTGGGTTTTAGGGTCAGTTCATAGTATAGAGGGAGACCAACTTTCAATATTAGGGACTTTTGGACTGAGATAAAAACAAGTCATCTCCACTGATCTCACATATTTAGGCTAAATTCCCCTCCCTCACAGAAGGTAGATGAAGCATGACTTTTAGAAAGAGATCTAAATCTCATGCAAAAGCTTTCTGCTGAACACTTACACTAAAGTCAAAGTGACATTTGACTAAGCAACATCCATCACTTGGCAATTCATTTCAGCTCTCTTTGCAGAATATGCAAATTTAATTAGCACAGTTTTTACAGCATAGCATTGTTCCTAAAGAAGGGATTTTGGTCCTTCTGGAACTTCCCTTCTCTGGTCTTTGTATTAGAAATACACTAAAATGACTTCCAGTTCTGAAACAAAGCAAAGTTTTAAATCAAAATGTCACAGAATATTAACTCTATACGTCACGAAATGCAAGAATTTTACTTGTTTCTATTTAATAGCAGTCTGACCTATATGAATTATCTAACAATCTCATCTCTTTTTCCTCAGAACACCTTCTTGATAGCAGGATGTCAAAACAAAAAGGAAACAAAGTACAGTTGATAAGCCTCTTCCTATCCAACCTCTTTCTGTAGCAACCCTGCGCCAAGCATAGAAATGTGGCATAAAGAGAGACCAGAGCATCCCTTGATCATATACTGAGATAGCTACATGACAGAATGGAGAGAAATACATTAGCTATACTTAATGTGTATTTTTCTTTTCTTCCCTTGACACTTTCCAGCCAGGAATCACTTTGGAGAACTGCAGGAACACAAACATCTCACTGAAAGACTTTTCTCCGTCTGCTCCTTAATTCAGGTTCAGAAACTTTCCACTTTGAATGAATGAATGAATGACTACCATGGGAGCATCACACAGATATTTTCTCTTACAAGCACTAAAATGAAGTTTGCCTGTTTTCTACAAGTAAGTAGTTTTGTAAGTCACTTCTGTTGTACTTCTGTAGAAGGGTGCAAGCTGCCCTGAAACTTCTAAGGCCAGCTCATTTGTGTATCATCCCTCTGCTGTTGATTACCTAGTGCTTAAAAAAGGATGAGCTCACCCAACATCTTTTCCTGAGGGCATGTATGATATCTTCTTCCTCTAACCAATCATCTGTTTTCACAGAGTGCAGTTATCTCTGAGGGCTGATTTCTGCAAGGACAATGAGCTTAAAAGTGATTAAGAAGGGTACCCACATCTGTATATGCTTGCACAAAGGCAGCATGATTTCATTTCCATAATAAGCCAAAAACCAAAGTGCTTTTTAGATATTGGTCCATCTATGGAGTTTCCCCCAGTCAAAATTAATGACAAACATTAGCCAGCTATTTTCAATTGACTACTCTGGTCAAATAAAATACCAAATAAAATATTAAAAAAAAATTTCTCAAGAAACTCAACTAAATAAAATAATAGCTTAGCAAAGGAATCAAAGGAGGACTTATGGAGGTACATCCATGCAGAGGAATAGGAAACAACTAGTAGTACATCCCAGACAAAAGGCTAAGAAAAGAACATCTGAGTCATTCAGCCTCAGCAACTCCCATCCCGCTCTACTCTGTACTAGTGCAGCCTCACCTCAAGTCCTGTGTGCAACTTTGGGTGCCACAATTTAAGAAGGATATAAAGCTCTTAAAGAGCACCCAAAGGAGGGCAACCAAGATGGTGAAGGGCCTTGAGAGGAAGCCGTAAGAGGAGTGACTGAAGTCACCTGGTCTGTTCAGCCTGCAGAAGAGGAGGTTGAGGGGAGACCTCACAGTGGTCTACAGCTTCCTCACGAGGTGAAGTGGAGGGGTTCCTTCTGTTTGGTGACCAACAATACAACCCCAGAGAATGGCATGAAGTTGTGTCAGGGGAGATTGGATATTAGGAAAATATTCTTCACCCAGAGGATGGTTGGGCACTGGAACAGGCTCACCAGGGCAGGGATCCTGGCCCCAAGCCTGACAGAGTTCAAGAAGCATGTGGAAAATACACTCAGGCACATGCTGTGATTCTTAGGGATGGTGCTGTGCAGGGCCAGGAGTTGGACTTTGATGATCCTTGTAGGTTCCTTCTGACTCAGCTTATTCTATGATTCTATGAACTCCACTGTACATGACAAGGAGTTCCCTGACATTCACATAAAAGCCTGATCTACTTTATGTACCCAACATTTCATTGTGCCACTACTGTCTTTTGGGAACTCCTCTTCCTTTTATTTGTCTTCAACAGCATCTTTTCTTCATTTTAGGGATTGATTGAGACACCCACGAACATTCACTCAAATGTTTTCTAAGCTCAAATATTTTGATGTTACTTTTGTTCCAGGAACAGACTGAATACCAAAACATTCTGAGAAATTGTTTGAAATGTTTTGGGGAAAAAAACCAGAAATTTTTTTTTCTCCAAATCCAAAAGAATAATTTCAGCATTTTCATATCTGCATATTTAATTTTCTTGCATTAGAATCAACTGAAGAAAAGTTGATTGAAGGCCACGTGAAGATGCAGCAGTCTGTAAGGTTGAAGTGCCTTGTGGGACCTGTCATTTTAAAGCCCTCCCTCCTGCCTAAGAGTTAGGCAGCCTTTTCTGCAGTGCATGATTGCTGTGACAGTATGCCAAAATGCATCATGAGACAGATGTATAGGCAATAAGAAGCTCAGACCATGGAGTAAGGAAGGGCCACAAAACATTTGCACAAATCCGTGAAACCATCCATAACACGTAAAGGTTGAACTGATTTCAGAGAGAGAGTTTTAGTGCAGTTCAAAAGATTTTAATTTGGATCAAATGTATTCAAGAGGAGCTCCTTTCTTTAGTTTTCTCCTTGAAATAAAAATAATAATAATTTAAAAAAATACTGTATTAAAGAAGTTATAATCATAGCTTCATGATTTTAAGTAGAAATTTTTGAGTGAGAAACAGCTTTGAGTGAGTCCAGAG
The DNA here is from genome assembly GCA_013397755.1 of Cnemophilus loriae. Taxonomy (NCBI): domain Eukaryota; kingdom Metazoa; phylum Chordata; class Aves; order Passeriformes; family Corvidae; genus Cnemophilus; species Cnemophilus loriae. The sequence goes on from VZTF01001708.1 coordinate 676,313, forward strand.
GAGGGCCACAAAGATGATCAGAGGGTTGGAGCAGCTCTCCTATGAAGACAGGCTCAGGGAGTTGAAGTTGTTCAGCCTGAGGAAGAGCATGGTTGACCTTAGAGCAGCCTTCCAGTGCCCAGAGGAAACTACAAGAGAGCTGGAGAGGGACTTTTTATAAGGGCATATGATTCATCACTGTTTGACCCATATGAAAGTAAATGTAAAGTAAATTTCTATAGGAAGTTAGCTATAATTACCAGCCAAAATACTGGCAACCTAAGACTATTCTGGGGTGATTTACAAAGACACTGAACGCACACAAAACTCTTAGTTTTATTCGGAGGAAGGTTTTGTTCTCAGAAATGTTGACTGTCATCTGGTAGGGTATAAGTTTCTAATCTCTTTCTGAACCAGTTTGAAAGTGTTAATAATGCCCCATAATTTTAAGAATTAATTCTTCTTTCTAAAAGGTAAGAAGATTCAGGTGTCAGCCTTTAGGGACCTTTGAAAACATTATTGTATTCAGGAAAACTATCCATAATCTTGCACAGAGAGAAAAAGTCTTAGAAGGGATTAGAAAATACCAGTGTTCTTCATCAGTAAGTACATAATTCATTCAATTTAGTTACTGCTAATCTTTTTTCTTTACTTTTTTAGAACTGACCTGATGTGTCAAATTTACATACATTTCAATAGAAACACATTTTCTAGTCATACAGAAAAGATTAGCTAAATATAGCATGGTCCTTAAGAGTTCCAAACTGCTTTTAAATCCTACAAAGCAATAGTTTATAACTGTGCTAAGTGATCTTTTTATATAATTGCTAATAAGGACATTAGCACTCTTCCCACACTAAAAGTATCAATTAATCTCTTATATTAGAGATAACCTGGTGTTAATGCATCATTAGATCAACAGCATTGATTTCAGAAAGTTTTTATTATGTGTATACATTTTAGAAAGGTCAGACTATAATAGATTTTGGTTTATAAGTGTCTTTTTGCATATGCTTATCATTATCGAGCTTTGTAAATGACCCATTCCCCAGTCACACCAGGGGAATTATGGCAAATCAACTGATCACACTGAAGGAAGTGTAATCTGTTAGTCTCTGCAGCAACCACCGTACAAAATACCTGCCTAAAAATTAAAAAGAAAACCATAAAGAAAAGACTTTAAGAAAGAACAACCCAAAACTAGAAGAGAGATTGGCTGGATTGCCATGTGATTAAAAGCTTGGGTTTGCAGTTGGAAAACCTAGTTAATTCTTGTATTTACCAATTCACTTCATGTTTCTATGTCATAACTTTGCATTTGTCAGATGAAGTGAAAGTACTTTTCTACTTAATCAGCAAATATGTGGGAAAGGGAATGTTTCTCCCTGTGTTTCTCTATTGTTCCTACACAACAGCATTCTGGTGCAGCTGAAGACTGGGCACCATAGTGGCACATATTAAACCCCCCACAGAAATATTTATACAGGCTTTAAGATTTCAGAGTAGGTAGGGGATAGGGGTTCTCCATAGCAAAATGAAAATGACCTAGCTAAACAACCATAAGAGACAACATTTAAGGTCACAGGATGAGGTGCAAGGAAGTTTTGGAATCAATGTGCAGGTACCATTTTTAAGCTAGTCATCCTGACTGTTTGGTTTTGCATTTTGGACTGAATGTGCACCTTCTAGTCACACAGAGAAGAAAGGATTGGCTGTGTAGAGGAAGTTCAAGAGCTGGAAATTACTTTAAATCTCACCAGGCAGCAAGAAACATTTTCTGTTTTTTTTTTTCCCCCCATATGCTTTGTTTCCTTGAGTGGATTTCAGGAGGGAGGAATAAGGATGAAACATCCCATGACTACTGACCTTGTGAGAATGGCTGATGTATGTAATTTCCCAGTTCTGTGGGAATTCATCAAGCCCCTTCTCTGCCAGTTGAAAATCATTATGCACATCCTATTTTTAGGTCACACAGTATTTGTTTGTGTCTTTTTTCCTGTCTCCTCTTCTTCCCACCAGAGTGAGGGCAAGCACTGTGGGAAGTTCAACTCTTGTTTGATACATATTAGTTTTGTTTTTGTATTTTAAGTAGCAACAAAATCTTCCACATTAAAAGACTAGAGTGAACCATGACCATAATCTTTTTTTCTGATGGACAAGGCTACAGAATATCCTTGAATAAGCAACCACTTAAAACCATGTAGATCTATCAAAGTGGTTCAGATTTATTAAAAATAATAAAGGTAGTAGACCACCTGCAGCATTCATTAGTTAATTGTTTGTCCTCACCATTCAAGGAAATAATGAAGGAAAGTAAGCCTCTGGGTTTCAACTTCTAGACTGGATTTTGTCAAGCATGTACTACTGGGTACCAGTCACATCTTCATCAGCAACACTGAAACCTGGACATTCTTCAGTTCTCCATCACAGGCTATCGTTGGGAAACAAGTCAGCCCTTAGCTTTTTCTGTCACATCAAAGTGAATGGCACACAGAAATCTCTCAGTCAACAGTGTATCAAAGGATGGTTTCCAAACTCTTCTCTAAACCCTCATTTCGTGTGGGAAGAACACAGCCCTGAGACAGCTGAATGGCATTTGAGCTGTGTCCTGTGCATCTGGTTCTCCCAGCTGCTGTCTGCCTTCTCCAACCCTACAACCAAAACTGAGACCAGCTCTTTCAAGTTCTCTTCAACTGCATACACAGGACCTGCAGCTACTCTCCAAAATTTCCTACTGCTATTCTCATCCTCCTGCTTTGCTCTGAAAGAGTCCTGGCAGCCAAAGTCCTCCTCAGGGAAAGAGCATCTTCTGCATCAGCTTCTCTCAGGACTTCCATAGCACGTCATTTAGAGATGAACTGCATCCCTCTTTGTAGTAGATACAGGTAGGATACACTGAACACTCAACTACAGCACACATAAAAGCAGGTGGAAGAAGCTGTGCGGTGAAAAGCTTTACACAATTACACCCCTCAGGGCTTGTGCTGCCTTATTTATAGCTTTCTGCACCCTCTTATTCTACCCCTTTCCAGGTAACAAATCCCAGATATGCTTGGATAAGTACTTCAAAACTGTATATTCAGAGAACAGTTACAACAGACAGCAAATATTTACAGTTGCCATGGAAAACAGCTCTACTCTATGCCATGCTCTGTCATTTTAAATCTGGTTTAGGCCTGATGGGCTGAGCAACCAAGGTAATTACATTTAAAATACATCTAGCTGGAGTCAAGCAGTTATTCTTTCCTAGACTGCAAAGCCATAAAGAAGATGAGATGCAGCACTGATGGTAGTAAACGCGGTGATAATTTTAAGGCTAAATGTGCTTCCCCCTTTTCTATTTACATGTTTTTGCTCCAGATGGGCCTTAAAAGCTCAGTATAGTTTGCTAACTAATTACTGGCTGAACTGACACCCAGTTACAAACAATGACAATAAAACTCCCAGATCCCTCAAAGGTATTTCAATACTCATTCTCTTACCAAGCAGTCATCAATGACCCAAGGTGCTGGGCTATCCTTTCCCTGCCCTGACTGGTGACACACCTCTGCCAGGAGCAGCTGCCTGTGCTGACTGAAGCCTTGCTGCCCCTAAGACCAGGAGGAATTTGTCATCAGCTTCCAAAGAGAGACACCAAAATCCTTTCTATGGAAATGTGACAAGGATCAAAGGGAGGCACAGCTCAGTCAGGTTTCTATTTCTGACACCTACCTGAATCTTGCAAGAAAGCGGATTATCCTCAGATATCCACAGATGTTTAAGCATTCCAGTAATTATGGAATTTTTTTGCATACATTTCAGCATGAAAATATGAAAGATATATACAACTCTTAAATACTCAGTTGTGCAAATGTTTTCCAAAGCTGCATGATAAAATGATGTTACATTAGCTGCCTTCTGGGGCCAAACCATACATCTATTTTAAGAGGAGAATTTGAAAGTTTAAAATTAATGGTGAAGGGTTGCATATATCCCGTAGAGAACAAGGTGTTGAAGATTAATATATTTACTTAGCTCACCTGATCTTAGAGAAATAATTAGTAAGCAAAAGAATCCCTGACTTGGCTCTGAGCAAGTATGGACCTTTAAGAGTGTCTATCTCTCGCTCCAAATCTCAAATCTGAAGTTTACATTAAGTCTACCTCTATTAATAACAGGTCAGAACCATGCAGTCATTTACAAATTAGGAGTTAAATACATTCTTTCCCCACTAGCCTTAACAGGTAAGTGAAAAGGTGATTGTATATTCAGTCTAACAATATTTATAAAAGGGGGAACTGAACAAACATGTCAAATGAGCTAAAATGAATAGTTATAATGATCGAATCATCTGTTGGTTAGCCCTCATTTTCAGATCAAGTACTGTGTTAACACTTTTCTACTTGTTACATAATGCAATTCATAACCTACCTGTTCATACTCATCAAAAGACACTGTATATTTTTTATTTATAACACCACTTGTTTTCAGCCATAAAGATCATAATTTTCAGGAGTTTTATTATCTGCATACTAGATAAGACCTGGATAAACTGCAGTTTAGTAATCCCTTAAGTGCTACTTTTCAGGCTAAAAAAGCCATGAAGAAAATTTTCTGAGGTCCTCGACAGAAAAGGTTTTGTGTGGGAGGAGGATAAAAAAGAGATTTTAATAATGAAGTGTGGAGATGTAGTATAGAGAGGCAGGTTAAGGCTCCCCAGGGGCATTAGCAAAATTGAATTTTGCCTCTCTAGGGGTGGAGACTCAGGGTTTTGACCATGGGAAGGGGCAGAATCACCACGGGAATCTTGCGAAGGTATAGAGTTCATTGGGTTTGCTGCTGCCAGAGAGAAGGACTGGGCACTCCCATGGGACTGGGCTGCCCACATGAACCCTCATCCTCGCATCGTAGCTCCACTTCCAATAGTGACCTTGCCAGTTTTGCCACAGGCAATGTAAGCAGGAGGGGCACAGCCTTCCGCAGTCTGTCATCCAAAGCAAACACCAACTCTGCTCCTGCTCACAGCTGGTGATAATCTTTAATTATCAAGATGTCCCTATGGCAGACAAGTTCCAGTGCCTAAGAGCATGGTATCTCCTTTTCAATGGATAAATAAATAATTTTGGAATCATCATACATGAGCACAGTGAAAAAATGGGATCATGAATATGCAATGTAGAATGATCCTCCAAAGGATCATCCTTTGTCGCTTGCCAAGAAGAAACTTGTTTCAAGTAATAAGGACAGATACTCAATTACTACAAATTGCTACAGGGTACAGACATTCAAAATTCATTTGAAATTCACAGATCTGTGATAATTTTAATTTTCAAACGAATCACATAGTAGAGTACAGTAGCTGTAATTATTTTGTTTGTGGTGTACACAGATGTCTGGAGCAAGTGGGAGCCACGCTACACAAGTCAACAGGCAGCACCCATCTGGCTACAAGGCACCACTCATACAGACAGTGTGTTACTACTGGATGAGACCAACAAAAATCAGAGCAAGATGAAGACAGGACAAGGTAGATGATGAAGTTATGTAACAGCAAGAACATGGTTTAGTATCAGCTAGTCAGGTGTATATGCTATATAAAAAAGAAGGTATTGGTAGCAGCAAGCACAGTATGAATGTTACAGCTAGGAAAATAAATATATTTTAGCTGATTTTAGAGTCTTTTCAATTTCCACCTTTATTATCAAATTCAATTTCGGTGAACTTGCTCACTCATAGCTATATTTGCTTTCTAAAATAGCTTCATGAGAATGCCTGGTTCTCTGTTTTCAAGTTGACTATAGAACCAATCATGAACAGTTTCAGAAGTGGAGCTACACAAAGTTCGTTAACTGAGGTATTCGGGCAGCTAACCTGCTAAATTAAAAAATATATGAGTTACTCCTGCTTACTCAGCTATAGTTAATGATACTCAGATTCCCTTCCCCTTTTTAAATTTCAGCTGACCAGAGATGAGAAGCAATCTGATTTGTCAGGACTTAATGAAACCCTATTACCAAGAGTGATGAACAAATAGGCAAAGCAGAGGAAGAAGCCTTGGGCTGACAACATGTCCAAAATTTCTAAGACCTAAATATGTTTTATTAATAGTTTGCAAACAGAAACAACTGCAGACTGAAAAACATTTTTATGATGAATGGCTTGATGGCATTTATTTACCACATCAGCAGAAAAATGTTTATTTCTGACATTTTAAATAAAATATTTATATTTTTGAAATAGGAAAACATTCACACTATATAAGTGTCTTCTACTTATGTTGACTGGAAACATCTCAATCTTTGCAACAGAAATAGTTATTAATTAACAACACTAATTTTCTAGACTTGTTCAGACTACGCTGTTGATTAAACATCCTCAGGACCCAGTTAGAATAAAAAATGAGCGTGTTATGACTTGTCAGTTGCACAAACATGACTTTCAGCTACCAGGAAAGTCTTTGAGCTACATAAATACTTACCGCATTCCTACAAAACACAAACCACATGGTGAACTGCCTCCACTTAAAAAAAAAAAAAAAAGGCAGCAGAATTGCACGTAAGAAGTCATGCTTTTTCACTGCTTAAATTACAACTTTTTAAAAAACAAGAGGAAAAACAGAGATATTGCAAAGCGGTTAACATACATTTGTGCATAGACCTTTCTGCCCACATATTTATGTAAATACAATCAGCATTTGATTTCTATGAGTGTCACTTTTCCCCTACATTGTTCTAGTTAATTCCTGCATTACTTTCTAAGAAAAATAACCAATAGGAAAGGAAACAAATAACAGAGGAGACAAAGAGTGTCTAATTAAATAAGGTATCTGCCTCCTTCCTGGTACTCCATTACATCACACTCCCAGAAAATATTTTCAGAAAATCCATTTGTTCCAGATATTGCCTCCTCTCCAGCTAATACACACAGAGCTTATTCTGCTTTCAAAACACTTTAGTCTTAATATTTTAACCAGTTCACATTGGAACATTTGTCTGGATCCTTTCGCCTAGGTTAGAAATGGCAGATATCCAAGCACAAATCCTTGCAGCAGTCTGAAGAGTATTTTTGCTGGGATAGGAGACCTAGTCTTTTTTTGTACTCACCATTTTTTAACCTAAGCCTATGGTTTCTTTTTCTTGGATGCTGGTCCTGCACTGTGTGCATGAAGACAAAGAAGCCTGTAAGAGATCATTTATACTACCTGCAAACTCAGGTGCACTGGACCACGGAATGTTCCTCTGAGTCATTTCCTCTGCACTGCCCTTAGAAATAGAGCTTCATCTCCTTCTTATTTGCCTTATTCTCTTTACCACCAAAAAAAAAAGGTAATGTGTTGGTCTTTAATATAGCACACATCAAGGACTTGGACTCCATTGTGTTAGAAATGACACAAACAAGGATAAAAAAAATCCTTGCTCTAGAAAGCGTGCTGTTCTGAGAATTAGATATGGTAAGCTGCAGCACTAATGGACTAGATCAATACGGCATTTGCTATGTTTTCCTTTGCTTTGGTCCTTCTGGTAAATAAGGAATAGACTCACTTCACTAGCAGCCAAGCTGTAATCAGAGAGCAGGGAGTAGGGAGTCTGAGGTAAATCTTTGAAGGCTCTGTGAAAGTCTGTGGAGACCAAAGAAAATGCAGAAGTATATTTGCAGGAATTGCATGCAATTACTGTAAATTAGTCTTCAGATGATAAAGACTGACATAGCTTAAAGACCAGATGATGAACATTTACAAAGATCCATTCAAAAACCTACAGGTCCCATAAGTGTGTAGCATTAGGAGATGGTAATGGAAGGAGAGAGATGGCTGCCCATTTGTGTAGCTGCTTGCAACTCCAAAATCCAAGAAACTGGGTTTTCATTTGCACCAGGACTGATTAAGAAAATTTCAAGCTGCTCTCTGTAGAACTGTAACACAATACACCAGGTTGCCCACCTCACATCCTGACAGGGTCAGTGGCACAATTAAATCTAATGACAGCTTTTCTAGGTCTCCTCTCCTCTCCTCTCCTCTCCTCTCCTCTCCTCTGACATAAATCAGAGGCAGCTTTACACTCAGATCTCATGCTGCAGGACTCTGGCAGCCCAGCCAGGACAGCAAACCAGATGCCCCCCAGGACATCCCACCCAGCTGACTGCCAGGATCTGTCTTCCCATCCTGCTGGATCATCTGCTCCTCCAGTGTCTGCCTCCCACCTTTTATTGCTACCAAATGCAGAGAACTGCTCAGATGCTATTTCCTTGGAGCAACAGTTATTTCCTCGGAGGGGTTTCTTTTTTGGTATTTTGTGGCAGGTCACAGAGCATGACTATAGAGAGGGCGGGAAATAGGGCATAACCAATCCTCACATGCAGGCAAGACAAGAAAATGTCTTAGGAGGAGAAAAAGGAGAAAAGCAAACCATCCAAAGGAGAAAAGAATTAAACTGGACACACTGCTTTTTGCTGTGTGCCTCCCTAATGCTTTCCTAGGAGGTGATGGGGACCTACTTGACCGGCAGCCAGAAGTATGAGTTAATTCTACATCTCTCAACAAAAATCCTTGGAAAATCTTAGTAAAACAAGGAAACTCTGGCCCTTTTTAAAGGTTCGTATGCAAAGACTGCCTGGCACAGGCTGTGCGGTGCCTCCACAGTAACTTCATACTGACCCCCACTGTTCACACACTGTGAATACAGATGTGCCTGGGAGAGCCTGCTTCTCTCGCACATGCAGAAAAGTTCATGTACAGCACAGCTGCTTCTTCCCCAAAGTGCTGGCATTCACTCCACACTGGTGTTGCTTAGGATTTGGAATACACAGCACATAGGCTGGAATACCTGCAAAATTATGGTTTGCTAGGTTGCTGCATGCCAGGAAATCTGGGATACCTAAGAAAGGTTTTCAGACAGGAGAAGAATGCATCTGAGATAACCTAACTATGTAGTAGCTATAGTCTAGAAGACAACCTTTAAACCCGTGCAGAGGACCCAAGGATCACTCAGCCTATTGGGAAAGGAGAGTGCAAATCCTTCCAGCTTCCAGACTTTTCTGCATTTCCTGTTCCCACTGATTTTTTCCTGCCCCTCTCCCCACATCCCGCTTCTCCCTGGGATTCACTTGCCCAAATTTCTCTGTCTCCACATACCTGTATTTATTTACCCTCTTGATGTACATAGGATTCTGCACACACCTCTTACACCATCTCCCTGTGGTCATCCATACACACCTTTTCTGTCCTTTCTGAAAACTGAACATTTTCTGCATTTTTCACTGCCCACAGACTGCATTTCTTTTTATACCCCCACCTTCCACCTCCCTCTGTAGTAAAATCACTTTCCCCCAGAACATAAGGAGCTTTATTCCCTCTCCCCTCTCCTCTTTTTTTTTTTTTTTTTTCCTGACCATGTCTCCAATGGCCACTGGCTTGGGGTGAGCGTCAGGGCCACTTCCAATTCCCTTTGGAAAAAGCTACCCATCTCACATAAAAATTGGCAGGCAAAAGGTCTTTTGGCCCTTCTACCTCTCAATATAGTTTAGATTTGCAAGTGAAGCTAACCCTCCCCTGCTTAGAGGACTTTCCCCTTCTACTTTTACTTGTGTTTTTTCAATAAATAACCTTCTTCATGCTTTTCTCCTTGTAGGGTAGTGAGTGACAAGCTTTAGGTGGGGTAAACTTCAGCCATCAGGAAGTACGATGAAAATATATTTTTATTTCTCTGGATTTCTGGAAAACCTCCACAGAATGTGACAAACCTTAATTAAAGCTATTTTTAGAAGGGGGCTTTATCCCAGAAACCTTTTACTGAAACCGCATCAAGTGTGCCCATGCTCTCCCAGTGCCCAGGTGGCTGTCAACTGTTTCCAGAGCTCTGACTTTCAGGAAAAGTCTACTGGTACTTTGTCCCAAGACGAGTTGTGATACCAAGGCTAGAGCAGAAAAGGGGAGAGAGCCTTAAAAGTAAAGAGAAGGTGAAAGGTGTCATCTCATTTTCAGTGACTGCTAGCGACAGGAGAAGCAGCAGTTATACTGATTTATAACTTCCTTTCTACAGAGAAGATATAAAATAAACAGAGTGAAAGGATGCAAGTATGTGGATATAGCTTGTGAATATCAGCTTGATCATTCCTGGAAATAAATTTTGGGGTTTTTTTTAGATAATTTCTTATAGAATCAAATCTCACTTTGTGTTTCATAGAAGATACCTGTTAGAAAAGCTCAGGCTGCTGTCTCTTGCCTCTTCCATGTGGAGTTTAGGATTATGTGCAGTTTGGTGTGTTCAAGGTCAGCGGTCAGGTTATGCTGGATCCTTTTGGCTCCCTACTAAAAAGAGAGGCTCATGGTGCACTGCAGAGCTCATTAACAAGGTCAGCTTGTTCAAGTAAAGGTCTCTTTATCAAAAGGATTGTTTGCAACACAAGCAATCCCAAATGTTTTCTGCACACCAAATTTATCATAGAAGTTCATGTCTGCACATGTATTTATTTCCAGTAGTTTAGATGCAATAAATACTAGGATGTTAAACCACAATTAAAAAAGAGTGATTTTTTTTTAGTCTTCCAGCAGAGTGTGTCTGCTGCTTAACTGGAAGCCCAAAGGAGGAGAAAAGCTCTTGAACTTCAAATAAAACCAAATGCAGACTGAGATTTGCATTGAGTGAAGAGAAATACAATGCACATATGAAAAGCAGCCACCGTATTTCCTATTTGAAAATTTTATGTAATATTTGAGTTATATGACTGAACTTAAAATTAGACATCTGTTTAGACAGATAACTTAGCACCTTGGCACAGATGTTCTAGGTTTTTTATTATAGCGCTTTAATTAAAGATCATTCATCAGCATTCACTCAGCACAGTTAAGTGCCACTTCGAGTAGAGCTGCACAGGGAATGAGTCCTGTGTGCCATTTGTAAAAGCAGCTTTAAATCAGGTGGTGATGGCAAATGATTGTCACAAAGCCAGCCACAAACTTTTTGCCACTACTGAGTGGGGAAAGAGGTCAGGAGGGGACATGCACTCTCACATCTGTGCAGCAGATGCCAACACACCTTCCACCCCCTTGTTATCCCCAGTGTTCCTGGAGGGAGGGAAGAAGGACAAGATCTCGTTATCTCCAGTGTACCTCTTGGGACGGGAGCAGGCACTGAGGAAACCAGCTGGGGCCTCCTCTCTGGTATCCGCTTCGACTCTGCCCTGATGCCTCCTCTTGCTTCTTGCTGGTCTCTTCCTGCTGGCCCCCAGCAACAAGTGTGCTCTACCAGTAAGGGGTTTTCAAAGGGGGTGAAGGGAAAAGGTGACACAAAATCTGTCTTAGCTAGGCAAGGTAACTGCGAGTTATTGAGGCTAGATCCCAGGAAAGCTACAGAAGGCTAACCAGGGAGGATGTGGAACAGTCCTTCAAAAATATGTGCCAGGTGATGCAGTCCAAAAGGATAAATTTAAAACATTGTGAGTCAAGGACAAAAGTTTACAAGTTTAATGCAAAGTATTTCTGCAGTTCAGTGTATTCACCTCACCAACACTGCATGTCAGCCTCTTGCAGGTGCACTATGCCTTCCACTCTGGGCTCCGCCTGGCAGAGACTTGCAGAAATGACTGCTGCATACCACAGAAATGTGCTGGGTGGGTTTGATTTGTAGAGAGCCTATAATTTGCTTCCTATCTCTTTTTAAACCCATTACATCCCTAACAATGGAAACTGTCAGCTGAAGTGATTTTGTCAGCCAGATTTGAGAAGCTGCACATTTTATGACCATTAAAGTTTCCTGTAACTTCTCACTTGAATTTTTCCATGCCTAAGAGCATGGGTTTTTTTATTTCTCAAATTCCAAAATAAGCATTAGCAATGATAAAAACTTGTCAGCTCAACAGGAAAGGAACTGAGGATTTGTTCCCCGGGTTACTTCTATTCTTTTAATGTAAGGAATGTTTAGCATAAAATGCACAGACAATTACATAGTTACACTTAACGCCATTCCCATTTTTCACCATGTGAGTTTGGTTTGCATTAACCACAGAGGCAGTTCTTCAGCAGTAGGAGGAGAAATATGTTTCCCAAAGCTTAATTTCACCCCAGTGGTTATGGTATTTTTCCAGGTCATGGAAGGTGCACACTTGTTTCAGGCCAAGAGGGTGCTGAACTTCAAATTCCCCTAAGGTATATTCTCACCTTCAGCAGAAAATGCCCAGCTGGGTCTAAGTGGCAGCAAGCTTACAGCAGCCTGATGCTGGTGTGTCAGCTTTCACTACCCACACATTTTAAGTAGACCAATGCAGTGTTCTGTTGGGAGGGAGGTGGCTCACCCACCAAGCAGGAAGAGCAGCCAGCTAATAGGTATCTTGAGATCCACCTTGCCAGATGGGATCCCAAGTGATTTGTTTTTATTAAACCCATAGTTTTTTCAGAAAATCACTCTTAGTTGGACACTTCCCTGCCATTTGTGTGTTTTTAAACTGCTGTCAGTGTCTAAGCATTAAGGACAGCATCCTTTTCGTCCGTGCTAAGCAGAGCACATAGCAGAGGCTTGGTCAAGAAGCACAGGGCTCTGCTGGGGCAAAATCATTAGATGATTTGATGGAACTTTGGGGCAACATACAGAGTAACTCTTTTTAGCATTGTTTCTAAAACAGTTTTGTAGTCTCTTTCTGCATATGTCCTTTCTCTGCATACATCTTTAACCTTCTGAAGGTTTTTTCTGTCCTATTTTTTTTGTCAGTACAGAAATACAGTTCTGCTTAATATGCTTTGGCTCCTATTATATGCTGATATGACAGAAAAACAATTGAATGGCTACAATGGCTTAATCCCTATTCTGGTTTTGTGGATGTTAAGAAATCTGGAAGATTGTATTTTGTATTTTTGTATGTCGGAACGCATTTCGCATCCTTCAATCCCTACCCTACCCTACCCTACCCTACAAAAAGACTTTGTGGATTAAAGGCAAAACCATGCATGCCCTGCTTCAAATGCTGCTTACCTTTCATAACTACATGAATCAACAAGTTGGATAAATATTTTTCCTGGAGTAAAGGATGAGAGAAAGATGGAAAGAACAACACGTGACAAGTCTCAGCGAGTTCACTTAATGCATAGTGAAGGCATTCAAATACTTAGAAAAGCAGGCAAAGAGGAGAAAAGGATAAAGTAAGAAACATTGAGTGTTCATGATCAAAAGGGCCCCTATTGACTTCTTTATAGGCAGGACAGGTTATTTTGTGACTACAGCTACTTAAAACAGGGTTTGACAGGATCCAGTCTTCAGTTAAACATTGGTGTGGCTCTATGCTAAGATGCCAAATTGCAAAAGTAAGTACAATTTCCCATCAAAGTGCCCTGTTAAAAAACAAAGCGGATAAGAGACCATTTCCCATCTAATGTAGTTGAGAACCTGATGCTACAGAAAGCTGGCCATTCTGCAGAATAATCAACAGTTCAATCATTTTTCTTTTTTTTCTTTTCAATTCAAATTCTCTGAGACTAGTGTCATATTCCTGACTTGCTCTGTGCCTTATGGCAGAGTTGTACGTTGCCCTCCTTTCAGATGCTAAGCTTGCTATCCCTCCCGCCTTCCTAATTTATAAATTATATATATATAAAATATACATATATGTGACTGATGTACTGTTTTGGATAAATTTCCTCATTCCTTTAAAGAACTAAAGAAAAGAGATTGATTAAAACAATTTTGTTTGTTTCTAGTAGAATTGTAGAGTCATAGAACCAGTTAGGTTTGAAAAGACCTCTAAGATCAAGTTCAAACATAAACCCAGCACTGCTAAGTCTGTCACTAAACCATGCCCTTCAGTGTCACATCCACATCTTTTAAATTCCTCCAGGGTATTCCCTGGCAGCCTATTCCAAAGCATAACAACCCTTTCGGTGAAGAAATGCTTCTAAATATCCCATCTAAACCAAGAAGGTCAGTCCCTCTCAAACTATCACTTGTTACCTGGGAAAAGAGACTGACTTCCATCTCTCAGGTTGTTGTAGAGAATGATAAGGTCACCCCCAAGCCTCCTTTTCTCCAGGCTAAACACCCCAAGCTTCCTCAGCTGCTCCTCATGGGACTCGTGCTCCAGACCCTTCCCCAGCTCCATAGCCCTTCTCTGGACTCACTACAGCACCTCAACGTCCTTCCTGAATTGAGGAGCCCAGAACTGAACACAGCACTCGAGGTGCGGCCTCACCAGTGCCCAGTTCAGAGAGACAATCACTGCCCTGGTTCTGCTGGCCACACAATTGCTGATACAGGCCAGGATGCCACTGGCCTTCTTGGCCACTTGGGCACACACTGGCTCACATTCAGCTGCTGTCAACCAGCACCCTCAGGTCCTTTTCCACTGGGCAGCTTTATAGCCACTCTGTCCCCAGCCTGTAGCGCTGTTGTTGTGCCCTGAGTGCAGGACCCAGCACCTGGCCTTGTTGAGCTTCATATAGTTGGCCTCAGCCCATTGATCCAGTCTCTCCAGATCTATCTGAAGAGCCTTCATTTCCTCAGCAGATCAACACTGCAACTCAACCTGGTGTTGTACAGAGGAAAACAAATAGAGACTTTTTTCCTAAATTTCATCTCTATTTTATTTTGACATTTTCAAGACAGCAATTCTGAATTCAACAAAAATCAGAGCATTTATCAATATTACCCTCTACTGAAGTCTGAAATGGAATATTTTATTCCATCCCCACCAAGTGTTCTCTATCTCAAAAGTGGTCCAGAGCTGGCAGTTCAGATCTAGTATTCTCATACACAAATTTCTCTTATCACCCCTCCTTCTTATATTGCCTCCCTATAACATTCTCCTGTGGTTTTGCAGATGAACCTTTGAGCTTAGGCTAGTGAGAAAACCAGGATTAATCACCTGCAGGACAGGATTCTCTCTTTTTCCTTCACTCTCAGGAGTAAAGAGAGCTTCTTTGAAAGAGTGGATTGCTGTTTCTGATCCCTTCAATTTACTTTGTCTGTGATGATGATCCTTCTAGCTGTGAGAAATAGTCATTTGCCTACAAAACTGAAAGAGGACAAAGTCATCAAAGCAAAACTATTTATTGATATAAACAAGTAAGCTGAGTCAGGCACATCTCACTGAGGAGGCACACCTCCCTCTAAAATGCACAAACCTTTAGACACTTCCTGAACTGGTGGGGTCCCTGTGCCTTTTCCCCTTTGGCTGAGCACTCAGGAATTCACATTCTTTCCAACCGCCTACCACGCTCAAACCGACACCACCTTTCCCCTCCCCTTCCTGTCCCTCTCAGAACTAAGGACCCTAAGTAGCAAGCATCACTTCACTCCCCTTTTTCTCCCCTCCATGTTCAGGAGGCCTGGCCTCCTGCTAGCTACATCTCTGCCTACATGACATAAGTACACATTCTTATGGTGGAAACAGTGGCTGAAGCAAAACATTATTTTATCTCTCACACAAGTCCATGCCAGAGTTAATTTAATTTTTTCTGCTTTCTGACTTAGTTTAAAAAGTCTCTTAGGCCTGTATGGAATATTAAAGTTACTTAAAGTTGCAATATTTGTAAGAGAAAGCACTGAAACAGACTTCCTAGAGAAGTGGTCACAGTACCATGACTGCCACAGTTTGGCAAGAAACGTCTGGACAATGCTCTCAGGCACATGCTGTGATATTTGGATGTCAGGTGCAGAGCCAGGAGTTGGACTGGATGATCTTTGTGGGTCCCTTCCAACTCAGGATAGTCTATGATTCTATGAAGAATAAAATGCAAAAGTCCCTCAGAAGTATTTGCAAAGTGGGAAGAGAGAAGAGGAAGGCTGTGGTCCCCATCAGTTTGAATGAATGTAGAGCAATGCATAGACAAAATTCTGTTTGCCTCTCCCTCCTAGAAACCAGAATGGTCAGTGAGATAAATGATGACAGATACTGGAAAGGACAGGTGGGGCATAGCTACGTAAGCTTCACGGATCAGGGAACTTAGACTTCCAAAACCAAATGCTGACATGCAGACCTGTGACCTTCTTCTTAACAAACTTGGGAGTAGACAAAGAATACAGCAGCTTGCAGTGTTTTGAAGAGTTTTTTCCCCAGTGTGATTTAGTTATTCTTAGTGTTAACATACAAACAGAAAAAGATACACACACATCCAAACACCTACAAAGGACTAAGGGTGCTCTCTAGCATCCAGATACTGTTACCAACTATAGTTTTTAAACTGAAAAGTAGAAGCAGTTTTCAAAGCAGAGTTGTGAACAGAGATAATTTTAGAAGTAAAGAATATCCCCCAGCAGCAGCAGTAGAAGGTATCTCAGTGGGCAGTGTCATGGTCAGAGCCTGACCCCAGAAAGAAACAACAGGCTGAACAACAGAAGAGTGGCTGAAAGTTACAGTCAACAACCCTTTTCTACCAATTCTGATGCCATTATGCTAAGATTATGACCCATATTATTATTTACTGAACAGATTCATGTCATTGCAAATGAAAATTCTGCAAATTAGTGGATTTATATGTGTGTATATACATAAACACACAAATATCTGTCTATCTAGATATATATATCTTGTGTCACAAAAAT
This sequence comes from Cnemophilus loriae, assembly GCA_013397755.1. Taxonomy (NCBI): domain Eukaryota; kingdom Metazoa; phylum Chordata; class Aves; order Passeriformes; family Corvidae; genus Cnemophilus; species Cnemophilus loriae. The sequence goes on from VZTF01001708.1 coordinate 692,794, forward strand.
AATTGATGAACTTTTAATGAAAAAAAGAAAGAAAGAAAAGGGTTTTTTCTGGCTTTTTTTAATTAGAAAATGTAATTTTGGAACATTGCTGCACAGAAGCATTAATATGTACTTTAGTGTAGAGTTCACTCGAAGTGTGTAAATAATCTTAGAAAAATTGGTGAGAGAATTTTAGAGAATTGCTGAGAGAATTTTAGTCTGAAAATCAGTTTTCATGACAGTACGAATATAGAGCTGGGAAGGTTCATATATTAGAGGTTAAACTGACCACTTCAAGGAAAAATACAACCATGAGTTCAAGTACACAGGGCCTATCAGCTCGACTCTATGTGCAGAGGGGAGACCTCTGCTCGATCAGCCTACAGCAAGTGTTCACAACAGAAGTGTCCACAAGAGATATGCAAATACACAGATATCGAACTGTGCCTATATAACAGGAGTCACTGATTCTTGGGCCACCGCAGGGGAAGAAAAGTATCAGTATGCAAGACCTATGTTCTGTACATAATACTAGATCATAGAATCACAGAATGGTTTTGGTTGGAAGGAACCTTTAAAGGTCATCTAGTCCCAACTCCTCTGCCATGGGCCGGCTTGCTCATAGCCCCGTCAAACACGGCCTTGAATGTTTCTAGGCATGGGAAATCTCTCGGCAACTTGTTCCAAGCTTTCACCACTCTCATCGTAAGAAACTTCTCGCTTATATCCAAACGAAATCGACCCTCCCTCAGTTTAAAACCATTATGTCATAAATCCTACACTGGCCTGATAAAAAACCGTGTTGCCTAAATAACACCTCTGGTTAGAACTGTTCCATAGATTATACCCGTACTCCTTATCTTTTCTATCCTGCCGGGGGTCGGGCCAGGTGCTACACAGAACGGTGCCAGAGCTGGCTCGAGGTCCCGCGGAAGTCCCTGGTCCGTGACTGCCGCGGTGCGCTGCGCCTGCAGCAGAGCGAGGCCCGGCGGGGCCTCAGCGCCGGCGCCACAGCGGCCTCTGGCGGCCCCGCGGCCTCTGGCGGCTCCGCCCGGGGCCGGGGCCG
>VZTF01001708.1:694153-816153 GCA_013397755.1 Cnemophilus loriae
GCCGGGGCCGGGGCCGGGGCCGGAGGAGCTGAAGCCACCGCAGTCGCTGCTCTGTGCTTGTTTCCTGACACAGGGAGTTACAACCGGCTGGTGAACGATTGCCCCCCGCACCACCGACTGTGAACTGCGCAAATCGGCGGGTCCTGCGTGCTCAGGGGCGCAGCTTGGAAACCAAGCCGAAGAAACCAGGCTGGCAACGCGAGTGTCCCCGGCTTGGCTCAGGCTCTTCCTTAAGAGACTCGTCTCCATCAGATGTAAAGGTCTCACTGTTTTGGGCCAGTTCAGCAGTCTATCCCTGTTCAGGATTCTTACTCATGCCAGCCTGCTACTAACTTCTTGTTACAGGCAACAATTTTCTGTAAAAACCCAGCACTCCCCATCCAGAACTTGGCCATGTGCAGGTGCTGAGGCAGGTCCGGCTAGGGCGAGCTCACTGAGCAGGTAAAAACAGGAGAAAGAGAAACAAGAGCTGTGAAAAATGAGAAAACTTGCTGAGGAGTGTAGCATCATCAATCAGCTGCCAACCTGCCAACAGTTCATCTCGTGGCTCAGATTAGTGTCCTTTCATTAATGCCAGACAGGTATGTCAACATGAATGAACAGATAAACAATAAAACATGTTGTATGCGTTCTGCCAGAAATCAAGAAAAACTATGTTTTCTCTTTCACACAGTTTGCGTTTATCTGACCAAATTCAGAGTGTGTGACCAAATGCTGATATGTAAATCTGTGAATCCCCTGGGTTTAATTAACACTTTAATTTCATAATTTACAGTTTATTGGCCTATTCAGTAAACATTATTTACACATTCTGGAGCAACTCAAGCTGCAGGAGTGGTCCTTCAGAAGTAAACTTGGAAGTGGATTCTTCAGCTGACAGAGCACATCCTGCAGTATAGCAACACCATCAATCTGAATGAAAATCCATGGACTGACAAATTCAAGTTCTGGATCAAGCCCTTGAGGTATATTTTACAAAAACACTCCTTTGTTCATCTATATTAGCATAGCATCCAGTGGCATTTGAGCTGGGAACAGGGTTGCGTGATGCTGGAGATTGAGTAACCTTTCAATAAGAATGATATTTTGTTCTTAAGATGTAGAGAAATTGAAATCAAAGTGTGAGTACCATGTGATATTAGCACCAGAGGCACACAAACTGTAGAAATGACACAGTAATAACCACACAGATTAAATGAACTACCATAAGAATCCTATGTCAGACCTGCACTGTCAGGATCTAGAGCTAGACCACAACCACAGTTTTATTTCAGCTGACAGCCCCAATTGGTGAGACTAAACTGTTGTGAAAGATCCTCTATTTGTTATCTCTCTTGCACCATCCCAGTTCCCAGCCTCAGAGGCAGAGGGTGTACAAAGTATGCTTCCCACTCCTACGCTTCAGCTGCAATAACCCTGGGCAGTGCTGCAGGCTTGGGGAGGGGTGGCTGGAAAGCTGTCCAGGGGAAAAGGACCTGGGGGTGCTGGTCAACAGCTGGCTGAACATATGCCAGGGGAGATTCAGGTTGGATATCAGGAGGAATTTTTTCGCAGAAAGGGTTGTTAAACATTGGAATGGGCTGCCCAGGGAGGTGGAGTCACCATCCCTGGAGGTGTTCAAGAAATGACTCGGCGTTTAGTGCCGTGCTCTAGTTGACATGGTGTTGTTTGGTCAAAGGTTGAACTCGATCTCAGAGGTCTTTTCTAACCTAAATGATTCTTTGATCCTCTGATACCGTAAATATGGCAGTGAAACTTGGTGGAAACTAGAAGAGTGGCCTGGGATAGGTCTTGTTCAATAATATGCCTTCAGCATGCTGACATCTGCTTTGCCTGTCACAAGTTGACGGATAGTAAATTTTTTTTTTTGCTTCCAGCAGTTCTGCCAAGCCATTGCTGACAATTCTGTACACTGTATAGGCTGAATCATAAAGACTGTAAACAAATACAATAAAAAAAATATGTTTATTTGAATTATTTTCTGTTTAATTTCCAATTTTGTTTCTATAGTAAAGGCTGGATAGAGACCAAACAGGTCTCTGACAAATATTTACTACTTATAAAAATTCTTCAAAGTTCAGGTTCCTGAAGCTGAAAAGTTTCAAACAAAGTTGTGCAGCCATATCCTGGATACTTATTCTTCCCAAAGAATTTTTCCAGAGAATTCTTTCCTATGGGCCTTATTTTTTCCCTGGACTTTTAAAGTTAGTAACAAGTAATTTTTAGTAGTTTCAGCTCATGGGTCTTGGTGTATTTATTCAACAACATAAAAGAGCTTCTCATCATCCAGTTTTGTTAGTGTCTCATAGCTCTAATCTTGACCTAGTTTGTGGATGTTTTATTTATCGACAGCAGGCTGCACAAACAGCCTCCTCTCAGAGGGATTCCAAATGCAGGCTCAGTCCAAGAGGATGCAGCTTCTCCAAGGCATCCCTACCTCCCCCATTTTTATTTTCGTCAGCTACCTCCTCCCTCCTAAAAGGGCCTTCAAGGCCTCATTTTTTCCTGACAGTATTTCTTTTTTTTCACTAAGAAACATTGCCATGACGCATACTTATAATTAGTTTCTCCTTTCTCCTGCACATTATAACTACAAATCATACACACAAATCTTATTGGGAAGTGTCCATGGTGGTATGACTCATTTCTCAGCTGAGATTGTAAGGTGACACTTTGCATTTTTCTCATCTTTCAATAAAAATAATCTAGGAAAATAAACAATCTGAAGCATCAAGAAAGGAGGAACAACAGAAACCCTGAAAGTAAGTTGAGCTATATCACATGTAACAGTACATATGTTACATTGGCCTTTATGGTGCTTTATGGCACTTCTGTTTTAGAGAACAGGCAGACATACTAAGTGGATGAAAAGCTGGACGTGACCCAGCATTGTGTGCTTGCAGCCCAGAAAGCCAACTGTATCCTGGGCTGCATCCAATGAAGCGTGACTGGCAGATCAAGAAGGTGAGTTTCCCTCTCCACTCCTGTAAGACCTCCCTGGAGTACTGTGCTCAGCTCTGGATGTGGACCTCCTGCAGCAAGTCCAGAAAAGGGATATGAAGTTGATCAGAGGGCTGGAGCACCTCTCCCATGAAGACAAGCTGAGATAGCTGGGGTTGTTCAGACTAAAGAAGGGAAGTCCCCAGGTGGATCTTAGAGCAGCCTCTCTGTACTTAAAGGGGTTTATAAGAAAGATGGGGACAGACTTTTTAGCAGGGCCTGTTGCAACAGGACATTGCATAGGTAATGGTTTTAAACTGAAGAAAGATTGATTTAGATTAGGTATATGGCATACATTTTTTATGATGAGAGTGGTATAACACTGGCACAGGTTGCCCAGAGAGGTGGCAGATGCCCCATTCCTGGAAACATTCAAGGTCAGGTTGGACTGGGGCTCTGAGTAACCTGATCTCATTGAAGATCTCTGCTCAGTGCAAGGAGAATTGGACTCAATAACCTGCAAAGGTTTTTTCTAATGCAAAGTATTCTATGATTCTATGACTAAACCCTTAATGTCAAAGCATTCACCAGCCAAAAGACAAAAAAAATCCAAACTAAAACCCACAAGTGAAGGAAAAAATCTATATAGAACCACAGAAGGATTTTTACCCATTTAATTCTAAAAAATAACATGACACTTTGTAGTTGCATGTTGAAAACACCTAGACATTTATACTGTCTACCTCTGCTCAGGCAGGTGGGCTTCCAGCAAGTTCTGAAAGTACTTGGACAGAAACTGTCTGCTTTCAAGAGAGCTGTTTCAAATACCAGAGTAATGCTGTACTCAGCCACTGCCTGAGAAAAACAGTGTCAAATGAGAGCAAACAGAGATTTCCGCTGCAGAAGAAGTTATTTCAAGGGCAAACAGAACAGGCTTCAAACAAAGCAAATTGACCCAGGAGAACTGAAATACTCCTGTCTGCAGAGTGTCACAGGCCTCCTATAGAGAGCTACGAAGCCCCCTACTGAATCTCTGGGGAGATTCAGGCCACCACCCTGAGACTGTGGGTGAGACTTGACAGCAGGGGTACCCCAGAGCTGCTTCAGCTCTGAAAACCCAGCAGAAAGGTAGTGTGGTTGCTACAAATTCCCTCAAGGAAAAGGAGCCATGGCAAGAAATAGGCAGAGCTTGGGGGTGAGGGTGGGAAAAAAAGACGATGCCTAACTTCTCTAACTGTCTCTCTAATAGCCATGGCTGTTTTGACTGTTGGCTCACCATGTGGCCCCAGAGCAGGTGCTGCCTCCCTCTGCTCCCAGCATATTTGCAGATTGAATTTACGTTATTATTCTCTCATCATATACCCAAGGTCCACCTTCTGCCCAGCTCTTTGTCTCTACCTTCCCCCCAGCTGCTACCTTTTCAGCATCTCATCAGCATATACTTTCAATTCCCTTTGAGACTATTTATAAAGGTGTAAAGGAACATAAATTAAGTGTTCTCCCAAGTACATTAGAGATTTGACTGCTTTGCAGCATACTAAAACTGGACTAATACAAAGAGGCTTTGAAAAGGTCAAATTCTGTGAATATTCAGTTTCTAGCTACATTATATGCAGCTGTGCTTGTACTTGTTTTGTGTTCATTTTGTCAGGCTATACTAACAAATGAGTTTGCTGATATTATTTATGGGATAGTAAATCTTATGTGCAACAACATAAAATTCATACTAATGAGCAGAAATCCATCACTGATCTGTGTGTTCAGTCAAAACAAAAATAAATATCGGAGACTGTGAATACCAAATTCTTAATAAGTCCTGAAGATACACAATTTAAGGATTAAATTATTCATAGTTTCCACTGACTTCAAATAATAAGTGTATATGACAAATTTATAATTCATTTGTTTTTAATTTGCAAGAGGAAAAAGGTAAAAATTGCCATATATATGATTCTTGTAGTTTATGTCAAATAATAATCTCATAATTGTAATCGATTTAGACTCTTGAAAGTTTCCTAATGAAGTCTACCTCAATTAGTTTCAAGAAGATTTTATCACAGCCTGAATTGATTTACACTGATATGATTTCCCTGCAGTCAGTGGAGCTAATCTGATTTAGTCTTCATGGAGATCTAACCTGAAACAAGGTACCAGAGACAGCTTGCTCAGAAAGTGCCCGTAGGTGGAGATGCCTGGAGTGGAGGAGCTCTGGCTGGTAGAGAATTTGTGCAATTATTTCCATCACACCCTACGTTGCTGCTCCTCAGCACATCCAGTGAAAGAAGGGTGGGTGTAATCCCAACATGGCACAGAGGTGACACAGCAAAATTTAATTGTACCCATATCTCATTTTTTTTTTAGTATCTGATGGTCGCTGAATTAGGATCTGTGGATTTCTCCATACTCCATCCCTTCAGCACAATGACATCTGGAACTTTACAGCAAAGATCATTCCTGTAATACATCTAATATGGACTAATATGTAATTTCATTTTATCAGGCACTCAGTGAGGGATGCTTTATTTTTGTAGAAACTTTTAAATAAAATCTTTGCAATCTCAGGCAATTAATGGAATTTTAAGGAGATGGGAAGGTGATCAACAAAAAGCAAAACGAAGAAAAAAAATGAAGAAATTAAATCCAGGAGGAAAATAACAGAGGAAAAGGAGACAATTAATAACTATAATTAAGTATGACTTGAAGATGTTAATGAATATAGTTGCACTGTGGTCATCAACATAAGGCTATAGCATTCAGTAGAGAATGTCAGCTTTTGTGATTAAAGTCTCCTGGAAAAGAATTTGTCATTAGATGTTTGCCATTGTTCTGCCCTTGCATCATCTTGTTCCTCATCCTCGAAGGCCTCAGCCAAGCTGTCATTCAGTTCTGTGGGGCTTCTGTCTCCTGTCCTCTTCTCTGCTATACCCTCACAGCCCCTTTTCTGCTTCTTTTGCCATCACTATGGCTTGTGCAGAGGCACAGCTTGCCCAGCCAGGCCTTCTGCACCCAGCAGTCTCTCTGTTACTCAGAGGTGATACTGAAGAGAGCAGAAGGATGGCTGTAGCATCCTCCTCACTCCCCCAATTCTGCACGAACCAGCTGCTGAAGGAGAGGCCCTTCTTCCATCTCCCGCAGTTACTCCTGCTGGCTGCAATGCTTTCAGAGGCGAAGGTGGGGAAAGTCATCAGGTCCACAGTGCTCCCCACCACACCCCATATACTGGGAAATCATGAGCATCCCTCAGGTGCATATCCAGGAGTCACTGCAGCCTGTCACATACACTCTTTGCCTTGGATTTTATGATTAATAGTAATTTATACTGTAAGTAATCTTGAGAGGTTGAAACCTCTTTTTAACCACATGCTATACCACTCCACCCCAATCTAAATGCACAAAACATGGAGGGGGCCAGGAAACAGCAACAGTTGGGGTGATTTGCCCAGCACAGCTCAGTGGTGGAGGCAGAAGCAGAATGCAGTTCTCCTGCCCTCCTCTGTCTTCTTACTGAGATTGTCCCCCAGTAAAGCAAAGTTTATAGTCCTGCGTATTGTTAAGCCATTACAGCTCTGGGCTTTTACTCTGGATCATAAAAGTACTTCACAGGACTGAATCAATTTTATTAAATGACATTTCATCGGAGGTCTTTTGTGCAAACGCTCTCTTCTACACTCCTGCCAATGACTGATTTCCAAAGTAAGGGAGAGAAAAAGAATGAGAAGGGAATGGTAACATTGCTTCTTCAGAGCCTAATTACTAATGCGGATCTTGGATTCGTCTTATGGATGATATTTAGCTTCTAGCAGAGTTAGAGAGTAATGCTGCTCTACATGGATGCAGGGGAAATCAGACTGGCTGCACAGATCAATGACTTGACACAAAAGCCTTCTGCATGCAGACTGAACAGAGATCTATTAAAATGAACCGTGTAATCCATGGTCAGAGTGCTGACATTCTCAGAAAAAAAAGCTAGTATTTAAACCAGACGCTTGTTGCGAATAAATCTCAGTATCTTCAGCTGGAAATGACAGAAAAGATCTAGTGGATTTCCTAGAAAAAATACAGTCTGATATTTGGGAGCTGCCAGAGAACGAGGATGTTTCCTGCATTGATTGATGCTATAAAATACTCACTCACAAGCAACTCAAGGGTACTCCTTCCAAGAACACAATGCTTCTGACTTTAGTGGAAATGAGAGATAAGGAGAAGATCCTTCAGGCAGCCAGGAAAGAGAGAAGCATTGAATTCCAAGGGCAAGTGATAACAATTTCTCCAGACTTCAGCCAAAAGATACAAGAAAGAAGGAATTGGTAGAACTTTAAAAAGCCTTTGTAGATTTAAAATCCAAGGCTGACATCTCTTCTGAAACTGGGAGTTCTACATGAAAATAAAGATTACCTCCTCTGAGATGCAGGTTGAGGGAAACAATTTGTAGCAGATACTACCCTCATTGTTGCCCCGGGGCATTCAGATGGATTAATTCCTTGTGTTTTGCTGGCAGAGCCCAAGTACATTGCCATTCCCAGCAATGTATGGTCTGTGCAGAGGGTCCCATGGGAGTTACAAGCAGCCCACCAATTCTACTCCATCATGGGGGCTGAGACAGATGGTGCAGCTGCCAAAGCTGGCAGGGCTGAGCATCTGGTAAATGTGTTGATTTAAAGCAGTTCTCAAGCAGCAGCCGCTGCTGTGGCTGAGATGAGCACAGTTCAGAGGTGCTTCCTTGTCTGGAGCCTGTGGGGGAACTGGAGTGGAATTGCCATGGCCTCTTCTTGGAAGTGAGTACCAAATGTTTTGGAATATGAAGAAAAGTTTTTGGGTGACCTGTCAAGGATTGCTGATATCAGAGAGGGAGTCAGCATCATGGAAGGTTAATGCTACCACTATTTTGCAATGATATTTGATATTTAGATTCCTCTAGGAAGGTTCTGGTCAGGCTTGTATTTTATTTCTTGGCTTTGTCAGTATCTTCTGTCTCTCACTCTGAATAAACAATGTCTGGTTTAAATATTAAACTGTAGTTCAGTTTCTGACTACTAATAGCCAGAGATGAGTGATGATTTCCCTGGGATACAAAGAAGACAAAGGGAGAGTTTACCAGCCCAAAGATGAGACTACAGCTTTGGCAATTGCACCCTAGCTAGATTTGGACTGGCAGTGTGGAGGCCTGGATATGTTGTTCTCTGGTTTTATTTGGAGTCTAAGACAGCTCTTTTCCCAATTTGTGTATCATCACATTGGTGCCAGGTGACAGCACACTGCTTAAGGCCCACATTAATACAACCTTAATGATACCAAGTCATCAGAAGAAGACCAGTGAGACGGGACTGAGGAAAAGATTACATACTAGCAAAAACTACTGAAATATTTTAATCTGCATGGACAGCCCAGGAAAAGGCCATGAGCCTACTATTAAATACTACCATACTAAATACTGCCCAAGAAAGAGAGCACCCATGAGCTGTGAGGAAACATTACCAAAGCCATTCCCACAGCTGCAATGGGAGACTGCTCCTCAAATTCACTGATACTTTTGCAAGGTTACTGCATCACTCTGAAGATGTATTTATTTATAAAAAGAATTAATTTAAGTAGAAAATGAATACTTCTTTTGTGTGTCAAGCCCACAATGCTAGGAAATTACCATTGACAATGCTATCAGTGAAACTCTCCCAGTACATTTTGCAAAAAAGTCTGAGTGAGACAGCATGCTTGGTGGTCAGATATTGATGATACTGGAGAACCGATTTATAACTGTAAACCTTGTCACTTTTTATAGCTGAAAGCTTCTTCAAGAAATCCCTGTGAAGTTTCCCTTTCGTGGATAAAAACTTTGCAAATGAGGTCAGGGTTTGTTGTGCAGTCTTCTCCACCCTACAGGTCCCTTAATTTCTGTGACTGTTGGTTTACCTGAAGAATTAATGCTTGATATATTAGGATGTCATTTACACCTTAAAAACTGAGGAAATTTCTCTGTGTTGATAAAATTTGACATGTTTTATCCATGCCCTGCCATCAGAGTACTAATGGAAATCCAAATGTTTTTAGAACTTTTTAACTGCCACACAAGCATTCGGGAGAGATACTCTATCTTTAAATCAGGAAATAGCTTAGTTCCTGCTATCTTATCAAACAGCAGCACATAGTCCTACAAAAAGTATCCCCACTGAACTACTAATGGAAAGGTGTTTACATACCAGACAGGAAGCCATACAACATGTTTTGGGTAATCATAGGAAACGAGGGAAGCAAAGTGTGGTGGAGAAGGAATTCCAGAACTGATCTGAAGAGGAAAGAAATTTGGATATGAAGGCTTCTCTTAAAAGCACGAGGAGCACGGATAATGAACTTTGATGAATATGAGTCGAAAAGATGCATGACCACTGAGAAACTGGTTATTTCAATGGTACATAAAAGATCATGAGAAATTTAATATTGATTTTATTTGTCAGTTTGCCACTTCCCTGTCGTTTATGTTAAACAAAATATTTAACAATTTATATAAGTACAGACAAAGAAAAGCTAAAGTTTTGTGAATTAAAGGAAGCACACATGCACTGTATATATTTATATGCAATGACACTGCTTTGCTCAGAACAATGGAAAAAGTCAGCAGGTTTTGCTTAAAAAAATTAAAGAAAAAGAATCTTCTAGAGATATTTTTGCTTCTAACAATCCAAGAATGTTGGCATATAATATATAATTATAGATGAACTTACAATTTTCCAGTTACTCTTTGAAAGGTCTAGTTGTTTCTTACTTTGAGAAAGAAATAACAGCCTTAGTAATAGCCAAAAGCATGTCTCTGATCCTCAGCCCTTGGTGTCTTGACGAAGAAAGACACTGCTCTGCCCCATAAAGAGCTTTACCCCTCTCACCTCCTTTTGCTTCTGTGTTTTTGCCGCTTCACTGCTCAGGTATTCATCCTCTCTCTCATCTTCCATATCTTGCTTTGGTTTTGACCTGGTTGATTCCAACCTCCTTTGGCCCTATGAGTGCCAGCTGTTGTTTCCTTTTTTTGCCTTTTCCCAGAAGCATCTTATTTCTTTCTCCCACGCTGTCCCCAGGCTTGGGAGATGTCTAAAAGAATGGTTTCCTTAACTTCCATCTCTAAAATGTCTAAGAGAATGGTCTCCTTAGCCTTCATAGTTAAAACCCCTTTGCCTTGGTGTCTGGAAGACAGTCAGCCATTGTTGAGATGACTGCTTTGTGGATAACTGTCCATCACTTAAAATAAGTGTCTTGTTCTTTCAAGCCTGTCTATACCCATCTGACTATTAGGGCATGTGGGGTTCACTCCTGTTCATTCTTGTCCATTTGTGCAGCTTCTATGATAAACCTCCGAGCAAAGCTGGGAGGCACTACCTTAGTGTCTCTATATGCAGCAGAAGTATGTGGTCTTCGTGTGTTAGAAAGCCCACTCCTGCTCTGAATGTTTAGATATAGAAAGGACAGACTGTTTTATCCTTGCCTTATAGAATATCTACTTCGGTTTAGGAGCCAGCTCAGAGAGCCTTGTTCACTCGCTGAGTTCAGCATGGCTGTAATGTGCTTAGTTACAGTCCTGATCTTGAAAAATTGATTCCACTTTCAGAAATATTACCAATTCTAGGGGCATTCACCACTATAAATATAAGGGCTATTGCAAAAGCCTGGAAACCTCAATGATCTTAAATGTCATTTCCGACCTAAATATTTCTATGATTCTATGAAATTGTGAAAACCATGGGCAGTTTTATAAATGTGCCCATCAAGTGTTTCAGTTCACAGGAAGAGAAGGAGCACAAGCCCCAGGTAGCTACTCGTTTCACCCAGACTGCTCTACTCCAGGAATATCTCAGAACAAGACATTTTCTTACAAATTTTCGTATACTTGCTACAAACCTGTTGGAAGCAATATTAAACCCCAACATTTTTTAGCATCTCAGCCTTTCGTGGTTTATTTTTAAGGACAACAGGCATCCCATAATGCACTTCCTCCTCATCCTGAGTTAACTGTGGCCGGCACTGAAGATACATCCAAAACTTTGCACCTGAGAGAGGCTCTGATGCAGGTAAACATCAAGGCACCCTGTGCCCTAAGACCCCTTCATCCAGGACCACAGAATGGAAGAGTGACAGCCCTGTGTGCCCCTGGATAAAAAAGCCTTTGCAGTGCTCTGCCCCACACTCAGGGCCAGCACTTTTGGGTGTAGCTAAGTTAGCGCCAGCCTTGAGCAGCTGAGAGGAGCTTGCATCTTTCCTGTGCACTGCTGAGTCCATGCAGCTGTTTCTTCCCGCATTGCTAGCTAAAGGATGCTGTCTGAGATGTTTGTCCTGCATACTGTAAAAAAAAAAAAAAATTAAAATCCCGTTCATTTTTCTTACCCAAACTATAGGAAGCATAGAGGAGTAGATCAAGAATGAGAAGAAAAGGGGGAAATTCCTCTCTTCAACTTTAAATGCTATTTTTAAAGACTGTTTTTAGTGTGTGTGATGGGTTTGGAATAAATATTAGGAATTGTTATTTCCCTGATTTTTGTTACTGTGTTGCTGTCCATTGCAGGATCAGGTGTGTGAGCATCCCATGACTATAACCTATTTCAGTCTGGTTATTTCTATGGAAAGGGAATGTGTTGGGCCCAAATGGTAGCAACAGAACCCAGGTTCTCAAACTGTGGTACTTACTGCTGTGAGCACTCAGAAATTTATTCTGATCTTGCTTTTTATGGTAAAAATTCAGGCAAATATGTGCATGTGCAGTGACAACAACAACAAAAAGCAATCGATAGGAACCAGTTGGACTCAAAGCCACTCTTCTCCACAATATAGCCTAGTTGAACATATCCCATAAGATAATTGCTACTGAAGAGAAGATAGGAGAAAAATACATGAAGTGTCTATCATATCTGCATACTTAGTGTACTCCTTAAAGATACTAATAAACAGTGAAGAGGGCAGTATAAGGACATGAATAGACTAGACTAGACTAGAAATGATTTGCAAAGTGAAAAAAAACAAAAAGTGGCCAAAAATTAAAGTTTTGTTTTGATTTATTTTTTTTTGGTGCTTTTGTTTGTTTGTTTGTGGGTTTTGGTCTTGATTTTTTGGTTTTCTTTGGGTTTGTTTTGTTTTGTTTTGTTTTTTTAATTTAAAACCCTAGTTTTTAAAAGGTTCTGTTAATCTTCATCTGGACGCTAGATGGGGATCTTGAGTCAGTCATGCCAGAGACTCCTTTATCCTGCTTTTTCTTTATTTTAATCTGTTTTATCATGGACAAAGTACATGCAGTGCAAGTTTACTCTTCAGGCATTTATATTTATACTAAGGTTTTTTGGGGGGAAGGGTAATCTACAGTAAATAAATATTTACTTTTAAAAACGCAAGTTTAATTAAGGTTACGTTGCATCTTTCAAAACAGAACGGAATGCATCTGGAACTGTAGAGCACACGCTCTTCTTCGTCCTAATTATTTGTTTAATTCCAATGGAACATTGCAATTGTTTGCTCACTTTTCAGTGCGGGATGCAGTTTACAGTGACAGTTGTTTTACCGCTGTGTAGCACAGATTATGACAAGGGGAGAGGCGGCGGAGTCGCTCACTTGCGGCGGTACTAATGACCCAAGCATTGTTATTTCCATAAATGGGATCTTTGTGTGCTAACTAAACCTGAGCAATGCAACTGTGAAAGCTGCTTTCCTTCAATCTTCCCCAAATCTCCATATGACTTGTGTACATGATAATAAATTAATCTCTCTTGTTACCATGTTGTTGTTTGTTTAGTAAGTACCTCTTTCTTTCATGTGATGTCAAGCTCAGCCTTAAAATGTGAATCATATTTTGAGCCATTGTCTCAAATAGTTCCTTTCTCGAAGGATTCTTTCTTCTCCCTTCGGTAAACTGGGCTTTGCAAGTTGCATTGTAGAGAAGCGTGTATGGCACCAACCGCATGCCTTCAGACACTGCTGTGGACTGGTCTTAACTGAAGTGAGTTTGGCTGTCTTAGCTCATTTTGTAGGGACACACTAGTCCACACCATGTAACATGCAGTTTGGGATTATTGCCAGTTTCTTCCCAGAAAATACTCAGAAAGGAGTTAGTGAAAGGACTGAATGACTTTTTGCGGCATCTGTGGAGTCAGGGTCTATCCGAGGTGAAGTGGGATCATTCCTCGGGCAGCAGAAAGGAGGGAAAATAAAATAACCAACCCTGCAGTGGCCTGTTGTTCTTAGTGCCTCATGCCATTATTGTTGGAACACTCTGTACTGAAACATGCCGGTGGAGGAATAATTCGTGCTGCAGAGAAACAAGCTGAACACTGAATCAGTTCTTTTAAAAGGATCAATTTTTAGAATGTATTATAAATAAACAATTGTTTCTCGATATGGAGAATGATTTTATTTGATGACACACAGTGCTGCTTCTGCAGAGCTGATTGCTCTGCCAGAGCAAAAGGAAAAAATAATATATTAAAGACATGAGATGCATGAAAAATGTCATTAAATAAGTCTTTACTAGCCTTGAAATGGGGATGGTTTGCATAATTGATTAATCATAAGGGGACATTTTTGGTCACAGAAATTATCATTAGTAGAGCTCCAAAGTTAAATAATCTCTATACTAATAAAAAATGCCATTTTCCCTTCAGATCTTTCGAAGATCTCTTCTTTCTTTTAGTCTTTCTTGCTTTTAAAGGCCTTAATAATTAAACGATATTTAACTCAAAGTGTGGGTGATGAAACTCTTGTAAGCCAGTTTCTCCCCCCGGCACTCAGTGAGAGCAGCGACGCCCAAGCAGCGCGCGTGGGCCCAATCCTGCAAGCTCAGCTGTGGTACTTCACCTCCCTGCACCAGCAGTTTGGATCTGGGCTTTTCCTTCCAAACTCCAGTCAGTGACAGCTTTCTGAATTTTCTTCCTAAGAAAGAAAAAACATAATCACCCCAAGCAGCATCTTTGTGCACCCTTTTCCATTCCAGTATTAAAAAGCAACTATCCTATTTGTTCTGAAAAATTTCACCTCCTTGTGAAACTGTGGTCTTGACAAACATGCACACACTCTTTGTGAGATAGCTTGTGGTCCTTTAGGATGGATGTCATTGCATATAGTTCAGAGATATAATAATAAATATTTTTTTATTGCCAAGAATTTAATTAAAGGAAACTGCTTTTGATACAACAGTTCTCAGAAGCATTTTCTTTAGCCTGCTTTTTTTTTTTTTTTTTTTTAAAGGCTGTTTTACATTGAATAAAACAGGGATTGCATGAAGCAGGAATGGGTTAAACAAGGCTTGCCATACCTGATTTCATTAATAAAAAACAAATGGTGTATGGGTTCAAGCCCGGTCCCACACCACAAACTGGCAATCTTCTCTACTTCTCATTTATTGTTAATCCTTTAGGAGATACAAATGATTCGAAATCACATCCACAACAAAAAGAGGAATGGAGATGTTTGTCATCATACAAAAGGCTTTCCTGTTTGTTATTTTGCTATGGATAGTTTAATTTGGTTTATTTAACCAGGAGATGATCCTTAAATTGAGACATACAGTACCTTCTTATCATAAATGTTCTTCTCAGGAGATCTCTAACCCAGAGTTGCAATACACTGCAGACAGGAACATGTGTTCAAAAGCTCATTTATTACTCCATTTTTTTAACGTGAAAATAATAATTTTAAGGGTAATACTCGTATATCTCAGAAACATATTGTAATGGCTTCCAAACATGAACATAAAATCGGCGTAAAAGGAATTTCAGTCTGTGAAACTTTTTGATTTGTGTTTATTTGTATGCAGAACATAACATATATGTAAACACAAGCCACTATTCACAGTAGCTTGACATGTATTGAGATAATTACACATGTTGATATGTGTGGAAGATATATTGTATAAATATTTAAAGGATGGAACAGACTTAATTGAGAGACAATTTCAATGCATTTAGACATTAATTGTTGTACAAAATCAAGATTTCCTTAGTAAGTTATTGTGGTCCTATTTATAACTGTATTGCAATGTGAGGAACTGTTTTCCAAATCTCTGGTTATAGCTAGCCAAATTCAAAGATGAGTCTGAGGGTTTTGAAGCAAACCAGTTTTTCAGTTTCTTACCAGTTGTTTTTAGCAGAGTAGAGCCAGAGCAATGCAGACCTTTACAAGGTTTACAAGATTTCATGAGGCCAATTTATATATACTTTTGCCAGTAAAGAACACAAATGTTGATTGCTGAACATTATAACTAGTATTTAAAAAACCTCTTACAGCTCTCCTCCAAATTCTTTTCTATTCTATCAATAATTTATCTCAAACTGAGTTGTATATATTTTTTTAATTTCTTGAGATTTATTTCAATCTCTCATAGGTATATAAAACAAGTGCTTTTAAATCCTGTATATGTTTGAAAAGATCTCTTTCATAAACAAGGATTGGAAACATAGTAAAAAAAAAAATTTTGGTGTGCTTTTTTATCAAGGTTTAACTTGATAATACAACCAATAATGTTTGTATTGAAGATGTTTCCTTTCTGCCTCTGTTTTGATACTCTGTTTTTCTGCATTAGCCTGCATTGGATGTTTGGCATTATCAAATATTTGTATGAACAGGAACACATTACAATGCTACAATATGCTCAACCAGTGTGGCATATATTTTTTTTTGTGTTTTGCATCTGAGGTTTTATAGTAATTTAGTCCCTAGACCAGCAGCTGAGATTTACTAGCATGGTATGACTGTATCGAAGGTGCAGAGACATCCATTTCTTCTGAATCCACCTGCCAGTATATTTTAATAACAATCCTAACTTGAATGATCTTCCCCAAAGCAGTTGTTTAATAGAGATATCCTTTCTTCCACTTTACCTTTTCCTTGTATGCTCCAGTTCAAGAAAGCTTCCCACCTTCTGTATTTAGGCAAGTTTTGAAAAGCATATTTTAACTTTGACAGGATCAAACATTTTTCTGAGCCTAGTGTGAATATTCCAAGGAAATGAATTATTTGATATTTACGTTATGAATTAATGATAGTATGCATACTATCTTGATATTTATAAGAATCAAATATTTAAAAACACAGTAGTCATTTTTGTTCAGTCCTGGAAGGAACCAGAGTTTAGCCGATGTGAGGGGGAAATACTTGCTTTTAAAAATATGAAGTTATGATGATCTCAACCATATAGAGTACTAAAAATACATTGGATAAAAATGACTTTCCGTCACAAAAACCAGCTTGCTTTTAGAGTAGTGACCTAGATAAGATGGGATCTGTATTCTGTTATCACTCTCTAAACTACCAAGTCATGCATGGCACTTTATCACCTTTCATATCCCAGTGTGTTATAATAAGCTGATAGATCATATGGTCCAGAATACCACATCCTGATGTGTTGTTCCTGTATTAATTATGCTTTATATTTGCTGTGCCTTTGTGAAAGAGATGTTTAGCCTATTGATCTTGCTGCAAACTCTAAGAAAAGTAAAAATAAAATAAAATGAACTTTTCCTGAGACAGTACAATTAAATCCTAAAGAGAATGAAATTTGTCTCCTTGACTCCTGGATCTCCATGTGGTGAGAAATGACTGTCTCCCGTCTACTTCATCATACACATTCTCCCAATGTGCATTAAATGTACATTGACTCAGCTGCTAATTCAGGAACATGAGTAAATTGTACAGTGAAGGAACAGAATAACTCTACCTGGAAAGACAGGTGTTGTCCACAACCTACTAGGTTAACCTGTTCACAAAAAGCCTACGTTATTTCTGGAACAATTCTGTTCAATACAGATACTTTTCATGGAAAATCTGTTTCCAGTATTGTGCACATGCCACTATCCCCTCTCTTGTCGTAGTTGAATGCTGACATAAATCTTTTTCTAATAAAATGAACTATTCAAATTTTTTCTTTACTGAATGATGTCTGAAACAGATGTATTTTAATCTGCTGGGCATAGAAAATGAAATTTACATGTCAGTGAGGTCTTTCTGGTTAATAAATGTTTTAAAAGAGAGAAAGCAGGAAGCTAAATATATGTAAAACTGCGCTGCTTTGCATATGGTGCTTTTAGCAGAAAATACAGTATTCTAATACTAAATTGTATCTTATTTATGAGACAAAAAGTATACATATTTTGTGATAACAAATATCTTTCATGTAGGGGTATCATATAAAGTGCTGGAAAGAATTCTGATTTCGCCAGCAATACTTCCCTTATGCTAGTCCCAGTAATTCTTTTTTTTTTTCATGTAGGAGCGGCATCTGCATGAAGCATTTTGTTTGTTATCTGTGTGTGTGTGCAATTTTGAACTCATTATATTTTCCTATTATTTTAGTTGTTTACATAGCACCAATTTTAGTACATTACTGCAGCTTTCTCTTACTCTGAGTGAGCTGGATCCAAGGCACACTGAAATCATTGGAGGGGCCCTGTTCGCTGAAGTCGACTTGCCACTGGGGATGGAGATTAAGACAAAGAAGAGTTGTATTCAGTGTCCCCTGGAGATTCAGACAGGTTTTCCAAATAATCATGAGCACTTCTAAAAATAGCTGGGTATGTTGATGAAATTTTAAATTTCCCGTCACAATGTTACTCATTTTGTGGCATTATTTAGGGGGGGCGAGTGGGGAGGGGTCAAAGATAATAGCTATTAAAAATGAAGCTTTAAACCCAATTTACTTTACTGTCTGAACTGCTGCCAAGTTTGATAGAGATGTAATGGCAGAGTTAGCCTAAACTGCTTGTATAGAAGGCCAACAGAGAGCCCCATGTGCTGCCTGTGCCACGTGCTGATACCCTCAACTAAGACCTTCTCCCAGCCCCCCTCCCTCCCTCCCTCCCTTCTTTCCCCACTTCGTTCTCTTCTCCCCCCAGGTTCCCACTTCTTTCCTCCTGATAACAAGAAACAATAATATTATTAATAAATAAAATAACTAAATAATATAATTAATAAATAAAATATTTTAATATCGATATAAAATAATCTCCCTGTGCTCAATACTCAAGCAGTTCATCCTCTGAAAATATATCGATAGTTGAGGTGACATGAATTTTACCTCAAGGAGAACAATGGTCTGAGACAGTCTTTTCTCATCAGAGTCAATGCAAGAATTGTCTCCTGAACATTCCTACCTTAAAAAATAGGGCTGCAGCACCACAGTAGAAATCATTCCTTAAGTATCTTAATTAAGAGCTCAGTTGTTATCTTATCCTGATTAAAAAGTGCTTGAGTTTCTGCAAGTTTTCAGCCAGAGAAACTCAGAAATGATGTCCAGGTTCATTTTTTAACAATTAGCAAGTCTGAGCCTCAAACTGACAGATTACCGCCATTTGGCAGTATCACCAATAGACAGGGAGTTGTGAAATTGTAAGATATTATTGTATTGTTGGTAGCCTGAGTAAATCTAAATCTTTTCAAGCTTTGCTTCAGTGGGTTAATTCCAGGACCTGAATTACAAGTGCAATTTGAATTACATTGCAAAGACTGAACTTACTTCACTTTAGCAAAGTCCTTTTTCTTAAGACTTATGAATTCCAGTTATTTTGAAATCCTGAAATGTTGAAATCTTTTGATACCTTTCTTATTATTTCTAAGGAAAGATGGGTAAAGGTTTTTCCTGACTTTCCCTGCCAGCACCTCTTTATTTACGTAAATGTGTTTCTTTGACTTTACCTTTATTTTGTGGTATCTTAGCAGCTGCTACATGCAGGGGCTTTTTATTCTTCCCATCCTAAACCTGAGATATTAAAATAGCAGAAAGAACAAACCTTGCCAGAATCAGAAAATAATAAAAAGAAAATGAACCAAATAAATGTCCTGTATATAGTTAGGGCAATTGAAGAGACCCACAAAAAGCAGGGGTGATTTCAGATTGTCTCTACATATTTTGTCTGAGAATTTTAAAACACTTAACAGATTCTAGCTAATTAAGTCTCAAAGCTTGATGCTGAGCTATATGAGGCAGGGCAGAGGACATCATCCATTCTGTTAAGGAATGAAGGGAAAAGTGATTGCATGATTTGCTGGGTACAAAAGATTATTAAATATTGGATTTGTGAATAAAGATACATATTCCAGTTACAATTTAACCATTAGGATTGATTTTTTTCACCAAATAACAACAGCTGTGACAATAGAGAAAAAGTATACTGTAATGAAATCTCTCATAAAATAATGTGTTTCATCAGTAGCTTGTTGCTAAAAGAAAGCTGTATCAGTAATACATATAAAATTTTATTTAGAGTAAAAGGGCTGTTACTGAGTACTGGCTTGAAACTGTAGCTTTTCAGGTTGTGGAAGTATTTATTATGCATTCTCCACAACAGAAGAACTCACTGGATAATTGCTGCAGAGGGCAAAAAAAATACACGTTAATAATAGCAGTTCAAAAGCTCAACAATATTTTTAAGAGAAGAGGCTAAATGGGGCTGTGGCCCTGCAGTTGTTTGCAGTAATCAGGAACTTTCAACAGACAAGTCCTTATTCCTTTTTTCAGAAAACCTGTGTGGATCTGAGTAATCAGACTGGAAACTGTGTACATACTGTTCAGGTTTCAGCCTAGTTTCTGACTGCTTCGGCTTTCCCTGGTGTAGCACTGGGATTTTTAAAATCTCATCAGATAAATTCTATCTGTGCAAAGTAACGCTATGCTGTGATGATGCATAATTCTGCATCTCTGTATTTTTTGTGTTAATAAACCAAAAAGAATGGGAAATGGAAAAGATCTGTCACTAGAAATGTTTAGTCTTCCATATCTACCAGCTGCAATTTTCTCCTTCCAAAGTGTTTTCCTTAATCCGGCCTTAAGAGATTGAAGTGATGAAGCTTCCTACACTTCCCTTCAGAGAGCATTGTAAAGTATAATATGCCAATGTTCAATATTTTTCATGAAATTATGGTTATATTTAGCTTTTTATGTGAATTCTGTAAATCCGATATACAGTCTTTTGTTTGCAAGAACCCCTCATTATTCTGGAAAAATATATGCTGTTTCTATTTCCAACCAGTTATGCCAGCTTCCTTTAAGTATTCTTACTGACATATATTTCCAATGATTTTAGAACAATTTAATGCTAGGAAAATGTGTCTGCAAAGCAATATTTTTGTCAAAATATCTGAGGAGAGTATTTTTACTTTATTCTGTCTGGAGATGAATTTAGGATTTGGCCCAAGTTGAATTATAGGTACAAATGCCTTACGTGAACTTGTAGGTTGTGTGATCCTGTGGTATTTGATCTGGTTTTCTGTGCTGCTCTCTTTGGGTCCTCAGATTTCTCTCATGGTAAATTCCTGATCATTTTGTGATATAATACAAACAGAGGTATCAATAGAGGAAACCAGGATTGAAATTCACTTAAATTTAGTTTATGTTGTTCATAATCTATAATTTTTCAATATCCGTAACTCTATATGAAGTCTGTTTCATATTTATTTGCAAATTCACTTACTCCCCTGGTTCCTTCTTATTATATGATGTGCCTTAAATCTCTCAGGGTAGTGCAATACGGAGACAGAGGTACTGCAAGAAATGCCTTGTGCAGACTCTGAAGAATGTATGGCATTGGCTCATAATTGCATTTAAACACATATTATTAGATCTCCCTCTGATTGCATATAAACTGTCTCCTGTAACCATTTGAATCTGTGAAGCTGGAAAGGGAAGGCTGCAGTGTCCACTGATTCCAGTGGGATTCAGATTTCCAAAATCCTAATGTGTACCAGATGTGAAAGGAGGGAGAGTCTAGCCAGACTGGTGAGTTGCTGACCGCCATATTCCATAATTACCCAGAAGTGGGGAATGTTCATCGAACAGGACACCCTCAGTGGAGAAAGGGAGAAGGAAATGGAAAGCCATTTGAAAATTCAGGATTCAGTGTCCACAATATTATTCAAATGCTTAATGTCCATCAAATACATTGTAGAGACAGCAGCAAGCTAAATTTTGATGCAAGGTTTTTTTTAAGAGCTTGTTTCAGAATCTGTTTTTCTCATTAAGATTTTAAATCCATGGCTTCTAACTTTGATCTTATTGGTTGACATTAATCCTTATTTTACCTTGTTGCTGTTTTGGGTTTTCTTTGGAGGGGGTGCATCCCTTAATTCAAGACATCCAACACTACTTCCCCTGAGTAGAAAAGCAACCATTTCCCAGGAGAAGGCACGAATGGTGCTGCTTTTTCCAAGGCAGGGAGGGAGGAAGCCTCGAAACCAGAATGAGTTAGACACCACCACCACCGCCATCTCGACATAGCCCTTTGCTCCTGTATTTACTTCATTGCATCTTGGATTGCACATAAGACAATGAGAGAACAAGCCTTCTGAACTGCCCAAACCACACTTTCTTTGTTTGGCTCCACTCAGCACTGCAGTAGATGGGTGGGTTTGAAAGAGAGAGAGAAAGGAACTTTCATCCAAGTATGTGAGCTTTGACTGTTGAGTTTTGTATGTGAATGTCACAAACATTTCACGGCAGGTCATATGTGATGCATGTTCTGGTGTAACCCTGCCAGCAAAAAGATATGCTGAGAGGGGTGACATCTGCCTCTGTCATAACTGCAGAACAGAAACATGTACCTGGATCCTTTTTATTTGGGAAACCAGACCCAGGTTTAATGTGGCATGGCCACATATTTACACGTCCCCTTATAAATGTAAAGGAAGATGCTATTCCTCGATGAAGTGCTTGTAAGTTTTATTTGTTTGCTACTAGGCTTTCCTTTGCTGGCAATGCCTCCATGCCAGCAAGACCTTTACCTGACAGTATTTAATTCAGGGCCAGGATCTGGGAAAAAAAGAAGGCCAAATGGAATATCATCAGCTCTGCATTTGCAAATTTGCCCAGTTTTGCTCAAATGGCTTTCCTGCTTCCTAGTTTGTCTTCCCCTCAGCACAGAAAAAAAGAGGATTAAGGCTGTCAGGGCTGTACTTCAGAGGCAGTCCCAGCAAAGCTCCTAAAGAAGAAAAGCGAATGATCATAACCCATCCTCTGGATCCTCTCCAGCATAAGAAAGGATAAACTAATGTTTTTAGCACTCATTAGGTTCCACAGTCAAATAAACAGTACATGGCAGTCTCTGGAATTGAAGATAGAAGGTCACTGAGACCTGGATTTATTAGTGAGGACACTGAATGTTGTCCTAGTGCCATAGGGAGAGTTTCGGTCACTGAAACTGATGCCCTTCAGATGCCATGTCAAGGTCTGAAACCTGACTGATGGGTGTCTAAAACTTAAGAGCAGATGCTGCTAGACACTACTTGCTATTTATCATCTCTTCAATAATCTTGCCCAGAAATGGGAGGTTTAGCAATTAGACAATACTTCACAAGAAAATTAGTGTCAGAAGAGGATTTATTAAGGACCAAATAAATACGTGCATGAAAGCTTCTGCCTTTTCTTAAGGAAAAATTACCAGTAGTAGGTGTTTTCCCACAATTTTCACTGTAGGAAACATATTTCTGCTCTGTGGAGTGCTTAAGAAATTTTCCTTAGAGGATCTAGGACCTCCAATTGAAACAGGTGAAAACTGAGTTAATTGAATTATCTGGTATCTTTATTCCTTTCTGGTAATTTTACAGTGACAAATCCACACCCGGCATTCAAATATAACGACAGCTTTATGCAGCATGAAATAGTACAAGCTTAAACAGTTGGAGGTAACCTTGGCTAATCAGACAGACTAACATCCATAATTGTTTAGTAAGTTTTAAGATTGCTTGGTATTTGCAATAGTAAGTCCAGTCAGGACTGGATTTACACTGGGAGAACACACAATCCAAATGCTATGGTCCATGCCCTGCAAAATTCCTGTTCATTATAAGGCCAATGCAATATGGAATAGAAGAAAATGAATGTTAGAGGTGCATAATGATAAAGAGGTCACGTCCTTTAGCTGATGCATTGTTTGCTGCTTCACAATTATTGACACTTTCTGACTCAGTGGAGGACAAAAAAAGATGAGAGGAAGGTACAAATAAAGTTTGGAAGGCCAGATTTTGCATTCATTAGACTTGATAGAAAAGAAATTTCTCTTTTTTGTCAGAACTGTGACATCTTTATGGGAAACAGCAGATGAACTATTTTCTATTGGGTAGTTTGAGTTCATTTTATTTGAATATAGTAAGCCTACTTTGAGATATAACCTATTATCAAATATAGCCCTAGATTATCATTTGGGAGAAGGAAATGCTAATTTTAAAAATCTAATTCCAAGCATCTTATGTCCCACAGACTTATTGAGACATACTTTTAAAGTCTGCAGTCCTAATACATCCTGTTGTTTAGATGAGAATCAACCCTGATATTTAGTTGCAGAACAAAACAAGATTTCTAAATCTAAGTATCTTTGGCTCATGTATTTTACCCACAACTCTATATAACAAAATCACAGGCTCTGTCTCACAGAGTTTTAAGGGCATGAGAAGGATGAGGAGAACAGCTAAAAATTAGCTTTAAGAGCTGTAAGTTACTTATTAGAAAGATTTTATCCCTGTGTCAAATTCTATACCTTCTTTGTTTCAACTGTAGCAGTTCTTTCTATTTCCTTTCGTCTGCTACTCTACATTACACTTCTGAGCTTTGTTCTTTCTCATCTAAGTGAAGTTGTATTTCTGGGTGTGCCAATAAAGCATGTCTTCTCCAGGCAAAGAATTTGTTGTCGGAATATCTGTATTGGAGTTCAAAGACAAAAGCCCTGTTAATGCAATTTCTATTCTGAATTCTGAAATGCTGTTACCATTTCTCAGTTTCAAAAGGATTTGTGCATCTTGACTTTTTACTTAGGAAGTCCAATTACTAATCCTTGAAATAGTCTGCTGTGACCCACCTAGTGCTCACCAAGACGTAATGGGTGTAATGGCTCCTCTTGATGTCAGATATCCTTAGTGTAAACCAAGCAAAGTAAAGATGGATCCATCCTGCATTCTCTTGAGTATGATGGGGAGCAACAAGAACAGACTAGTCTGTATAGTTACAAGAAACAGCCCAAAAAAAGAGAGATGTCACACAATAGGGCTGGGATCAAGCCAACATATCTTAAAATGGCAGAAGATTTCATCAGTACAGGAGTGAAACATCCTTTTGGAGCATAACCAAAAAATACAATTTGCTCAAATAATAATCTGGAATGATGACATTAAACATTTTTTTTAATAATAATGAATTTTTAAAAATCTCCTGCATGAAGCTTTCTAAGGTAAGAAAGACTTGATTCTCTCACATTTTCATTTGTTACACAACTATGTAACTTTGTAGATTTTGTAGCTCTGTAAGGGCTTCATCCAAAGACTGCTGTATCATTGGAAAAAAATTGATTAACTTACACATGCTTTAGATAAGGGCGTAAATGAAAGATGAACTCTCTGAATCATTGTGCTTCATTATTTCTGTTACAACTTTGGCCTTGATCGTACTGCTTCTGACATAGGGCATAAAAAGGACACATCCTCCAAACATTTATTCATATGAAACCAATTCGTAGTAAAAGTATATTAAAAATAATATCAGACCACCAATATTCCAGACCTGTGTATTCATTCATCCATTAAATTAATTTTATTAAAATCGTATGGGTGTGGATGAAGATTTTCCTTGGTTTTATTCTATGCCTGTTGAAACACTGAAGACTGTTGGCTGACATTTCAAGCAAAATACCTGAAGGTAGGATCATCTTACTTGATGTTGTATTCTGCCAAATTGCATTTGGATTTCAGAGTAGATATTTAATTTTTACAAGACACACAGGGAATAAGAAGCATTTTCTACTTATAGATAGTGACTACAGCTGAAGACATGCAAGTTGTCAATTTATCTCATGCAATGTGTATTGCAGTACATCATAAATTATGCTCTTCTTGGAGGAAAGAGCCTCATTTAATCTTAGCAACTAATGTACAAGAATCACAAAACCATTCCATTATACCTATTTGAGGAGCTGAGTCTACAAATCAGTAATAAAAAGTAGATGTCTCTTGATAGTCAAATGTAATTCTGAAGAAGGAGTATTGTAGAATCTCCTAAGTATGCAGATTCCCTAAGTTAAATGTCAAACATGAATACTCCCTGGGCCATTTCTAATTATGGCATTGCAACACATTTAATTTTATACTTTAAGTGAATAAGAACTGTATTTGAGAATGTATTGTAAGAAGAAATTCATTGAAAGATAAAGTCATGGCTACTTTTGCTGAGAGACACAAGCAGTTTGAGGTGTATCTGTTGGAGGCTGTGAACCAAGCAGAACTCAGCTGAGGAATGTATGCCTGCCTCTGAAGGCTCCTCCCTCAACCCTGTCTATGGTGCACCCGCTCTTTCATGACAACCTGCACAGGGAATTTGGTGTGTAGTCCTCTAAAAGAGTATATTCTTGGTTTGTAACATGTTTATTGCTATGGAGCGAGTCAATGGAAACATGGTACAATTCTTTATTCAGCAGCAGCAGGGTATAATATGATGAGTTTGGCCAGTTCTGGAAACAAATATTTATTACCCAAGGACTGCCACAGGGGTTCCTGAGTTGGTGAAGTTTGTGGACTTCTAGGTAGAAATCAGAGATAAACTTTTCCCAAAAAGTTGGCTATAGCATTTGACAGTAGGTGAGCTTGTATATAGATTTTCTGAAGCTGCCAAATGGGAACAGAATTTCTTCAGCAATTATAAACACAGAGTGGCCTCTGCTATGGCACGTTTGTGTTGCTGTGTGAGTGTCTTGCAAGTTTTGAAGCCTTGCACTTCAGTTTTGTTAGCCTGTTGGAAGAAATCTCATTTAACTGGCATTTTTACATCTACATTAATTCTTTTAAAACACTGAAGTGAGTGTTCTACAGCTATGTAAAGAAACGCATTATCAAAGCATTAAGATATGATTAAACTGACATTTTCTTAAGAAAACGAAAGGAGCAGGAAAAAGCCATTCTAAAAGGACTGAGTGCTACATACTCCAGATATTATCTTCAGTGCTTACTCAGGGATCTTTAAAGAAGCTTATTACCAAGTACCCTAAGAAGACAAGTGTGGATGTGTACAGATCAGAGGAATGCAAGTTAATGCACCTGCCAGATTTTACTATCGTACAAAGCATGTCAATCAGCACTCAGACCTTGCGTTTAAAAATGTGTTCCTTCAGATTTTTTTCAGAGCTGTATCTCACATAGCTAGAATTTCCTAGTCAGTATCCATCCAGTGTTGCAAATGTCGTAAATTATGCTACTGAATATATATCACTGACGTGAATGTGAATAGTCCTTACAGTCAGTAATGAGCTATAGAAATACTAGTAGATATGGTTGCAGTGAGTACATATATTTAAATCTTCCTGCTATTCTCAATAAGAAATAAAAATAATATTTTGAAATTAAAGAAAAAAATCAGTTCTGCATATGTCTTCTTTAAGAAAGATAAATTAAAATACATAGTGAGTTGAATAGATTAGGCAGTTTATAGCACATGAATTTACAGTGGTTTGAAGCACAGCTACTCAATCGCTACATACAGCTCACATCCCACAGGACCATCTCAAAAGTGATGTGTCAGTTTTAGCTTGGTCTTCATTAGGAAAAAAATATGTTCAGAAACTCGTCCTGAGAGGTCACTGTCTGGAAATGCCTCTAGTGGAGGAGGGCCTGGTGTACCAGATCACCACAGGATGGCTACAGGCTGCTGGGAATCTGCAGTGATGAAGACAATTACAGAAAAGAACTTACGAGAAAAAGAAGGTATTAGGGCCATCACACACTGTGCTGATAAGGTCTCCTTTGTTGCTCTGTAAAAAATTCTGACATTGCTCTCTAAAAAAAAATTTATCCAAACTGGAAGTGCTGTAGAAGGACTAGCAGTAGGATGTGGGGAAAAGAAACTCAGAAGAGAAAAATCTTCCTTTTGCTGTGTCTACAGTATTTAGGGAAGTTATGGCTACTGCCTATATGGGGTCAGAGGGAGATGCTGTGCAACCTAACAGCCATTGACTGCACAAGAACAAGCAGCTCTTTAAGAGCAGGTGGGTGAAAACTCAGATGGCAGCAGGCAGTGGGTCTTGGTCACCCATCAGGGCCCTCAGGCTTCGGTTCCCACCAAAACAAGGAGTCTGAACCTTGGGAGGTTCTGTGGTTACCTTCACGTGCTCATGCTCCCTTACTTTCACTCATTTACTCAGAGGGAAAGATGTTCAAACCTTGCAGAATGGTGCAGCACCGTGCAAACCTGGCTCTATTCACAGTTTTAATTAGTTTTTCAGGCTTCAGCCAAAAAAAAAAAATTATCGAGTGAAAACTCAGTATTTACTGAGTAAGGACATCAGGTTGTGGTATTAGATGGAAGTCACTTTATAAAGAAAGTAGAATAAACATAAAGTGACTGAAGATATTCAAGTGACACTGTTCTACTGGAAATATAGTCATATAAATAAATGGGCTTTATCAGTTTGCTGGTACCTCCAGCAATGTTGACATTTGCATTCTGCTTTCCTACCTCTGACAGACTTTAGTTCTATTAAAATAATGAATTCTTATGCTGATATTCACCTCTTACCATGAGGCATTTGGAACAAGTCAACACATTTTCAGGGATGAATTTTGGAAGTTTATTAAGATATACAGATTTAGAAAGGAGAAATCTGTACAGATGTCATGTGTCACAGATTTCTCTTTTTATCAGTCCTCATAAAACATGTCCATATATGATGTGTTTTCCAATAGAAAAATGAAGCACAAATCCTATTGGGATCACCAGCAGGGTCTGATGTCCAAAGGCAGATATTTTATTTAAATGATCCTATACTGCTCAGTAGGAAATACCATTTTCATTGTGTTTACAAACATGTTAGCATTCATTAAAATGTTTTTCTTCTGCCCTTGAGATATGTATTTTAAAAGACATACTTCTGAAAAGCTTTAGAGAGCAGAATTTTTGAAGTCTGATCATTTGACAGGTGTTAATTCGCATTGAAATTCTCATTGCAGAGACCTAGAAGCCAGGTTTGCAGAACAGCTTCAACACCAGAGAATGACTGGACCTTAATAGACTTCAAAATAGTTTTTGCTTCATAACTTTGTGGCTACTTTTGAGGTCAGTGTAGTGGTACCTCCCTGGGATATAACATACTGCAGTACAATCTGTCCAGTGGTTTCCCCAGTCGGCCCCATGCTCTGCTTGTACTTATCAGCATCTCAACACTATCATTTCCTTTTGATGCATGATTTCAAATGCAAACAGCTACTGGATGGTCTTGGCATCATCAGTTTTTGTAAAAAATTAAGTTAGTCATTTGATAAACTCTAAATATGTCATGCTCTGAAGACTGTTCATCCTTCCAATTTTTTTCTGTGGTGCAGAGACACACTTTGTTAAGACAGAGGGATGATTTTAAATGCTCAGAAAAGGTACTCCATCCCAGTCCAATCTTGAGAAACTCTGGCCTATTCAAAATTCATTCTCTTCACTTTACAAGGCTTTCAATATAAGCATCTCCCCACTAAGTGTTCACCAGCTGGGAAGTTAAAAGTGCAGGAGAATGATGTTGCTGTAATAGGTGTGCTGCTACCATAATAGTCATTGGGGATTTCTCTATAACAGAGAAATTTTGGGATGATATGCAGTTTCTTTTCAGACCTACCCCATAGCTCTTTGTTGAGCCAAGGAGCGAATGATAACAATAGGGAGCAGGGACAGAGTTATTTTCTGTTCCAAAAGTGATACCCTGATATGAGTTTTCAGGTGCAGCCCAAAAAGCCGAAAGATTTCTAACAGAGGCAGGAGGCTGCTTGTGTAGCACTGCTGAAATCACCTGGTGTTCCTCCTCTTCAGGTGCACGAAGGACTGCATGAAGCAGATATGTCTTTCAGGCTGTGATTGTGGTCCTTCAATCCTCCTGGCAGAAACTGTACAGTTTTTTTAGCAAAATTGCTACCACCAGCATAGTCTCAGTATGGAAAATTTCCATGAGGATTGATTTCTTTCATGGTGCAATACAAAAAGTACTCATTACTATCTCCTGCGACTTTGCCTGAAATTAGAGGTCTTGCAGGATGCTCCAATGAAGGGAAAATAGACAATGTGGATATTATTTGTTACAATTCTGCCTAATTGTAAAGAATATTAACTTCCATATACATGCCTTATGTGGAAGGTCCGGTGCTATTACCAAATTATGTTTTCCAACATTACATCTTGGTAATGCATGAATTAGCCAGCAAATTTGAATAACTTCTTTGATTTAGAGTACTTCAATATGTAATTTACTTCAGTGTTTAATTTCAGTCAATAAATATTGTTCTATAGTGTTTTCATTACCACAGGAAGTGCTTTGAATCAAATTTTATTGGTATATACATTTGAAGAGACCTGTGCTCTCAGGCATAAGATGCATTTCTTAGTACCTGGCAAAGTGTATGTATACTCTTTTCTACTTGAATATTGCATGCTTTGAAAGTGATTCTCCTGTTGAGAAACTGAAATGCACACCATAGTTTCTTACTTTGGATATGTAGAATTGGTAGGCAAACTTTCAAATACAAATTTCCCTTATGACAAATTTTCTATTATGGTTAATGAAGTTATGTGATCAATCTTCCTTTTTTTTTTTTTAATTATTCTTCTGAATTCATGGACTAAAACATATGACTTTGAGAAACTTTTAAGTGAAAGAGGTGTTTCCAACTGTCAGAGGTGCCCAGCTCTACCAAGACCTCACACCATCCAGCAATCATTCCACAGAACACTGAAAGGTTATGATTATATCCTGGAGATGCTGAAGTTTTTTTTGCCTTCAGGACAAATGGAGAGCTCTGTATGTAGTACAGTTTTTAGATCACAGATTAACTGGAAAACAGCTTGAGCAAAAGTTAATGCTTGACCCTCTGTTGGACGATGTTTCTTTGAAGGGTTCTGTGAAATCTATAATTTTTTCTACTTTCTTTAAATAAGTCTGTTTTTTGAAAGGGTTAATTAACGTATATGAATAACGATGACTAGGGAGAAAACTGCATCACTGCGTGTTTCCTTCACACGAGCTGTATGGTGAGGTTTTGGATTAGTATAGCCGTGATGTACAGGGAGTTTCCAATTTTGAGCTGGTAGCGGTTTGCAGAATCAGAGGCAATCACTGTCACAAGAAGACCGTGAGCCTCATTATGTGCTCTTTGCTGGCAAGTAATTACTCCTGAAAGTACTTCCATATGGATCACCACAGTTGGGGATGTGCAGTTATTCTTGAAGTAAATTTGGTCTACTCATACAACAGAATTTATGTCTAAGCCTGCCCAGTGAATCTCTTTAGCTTCTTCTTGGAGCAGTTTAAGAATGGATTATTACAGATAGATTCTTCCAAGATCTTAAATTATTTTGTTGTCTTACCACCAAAATCTACTCTATTTTTAATGGCAAAATTCTAGGATTTTTAGAGTAAGCTCCATAATCCAACTTTTTTGAAAAACTTTGATTGTATCTCTAATTCTAAACTCCTTGGAGATGTGAAAAATCTTTAAATATGTTCCCACCAGTCCAATGTAATAAAGATTTATCTGTAATTTTTCTAGCTACAGCTACAAATGAAATACTTATAATAATTTTATTTGGCCTTCCTATCGTTCATTCATGAAGTACATGGCAATGTTTCTCAGTATAAGTAAAAGTTTTCTTGATCTTCTCCACATCAACTTCACAAAATTTCCTTCTTAGTTAGTGGAAAACTTCATGGAATTATCTAACAGAAACCCAACGAAGCTGGTAAATTTAAAACAAAATTACCACAATCCAAAGCAACCATTCCACAACAATTTCATTCTCACTCTAGAGAGAATCAACCCATGTGGAAAACGTAAGTTTAATGTACAACTTGAATAATACTGTAGTGTGAGTTACAGAAAAAGTTAGATAAAGGTGACTGTCTTTTATTTGCACTGTGTATAAAGAATAGAAATGGAAATGCTTTAACGTGTTGCATAACGTTTGCCCTAACGCATAACGTTGTGTAACATTAGCTCTAACTAATCTTTGAAACAACACCGATTTATGTACACAGTAACTATTTGCATCTTTCTACTTAGCAGAGTATTAAAAAAGAGATTAGGACCAAGGTTCAGGATGAAGTTGCCTAAAGATAAGTATTTGATTTTGGCTTTAGGAGTCTAAATAAAAATGGCCTAGTTTTTAGACCTGCTGAGCACAGATACCTCCAGTTCAATCTTGCGGAAGCTGTAGCTCTTACACGATGTGGAATCTGTCCACTCTTTGAAGTGACTTACATGAGCTGAAGTGTCTGGTTGATGTGCTTAATTCTGAAAATGTTGGTCTAAAGTGCTTGCCCTGAAACAGGCTAAGCAGTCGATCAAAGAGAGAAGGAATCCTGTTAGAGGGACAGTGATCTCACACTCCCATATTGCAGGCAGGAAAACTCCATAGGGAGGACAGCAGCAAGAGCAACAATTAGTAGGGACGCCCTTGCCCCTGCAATATCCACTGGACCTTAACGGACACTTGCATAACACTATACAGTAACACACAGCAGCTGGGAACTTCCCCTGACATCAGGAGGAACGATCTTCAAAAGCATCTGCATTTCCTCTGAGTGGCAAAGTATGTTTTTCACAGCACCTTTCTTTGTTGTGTGGGCACACATCCCAGCTCATACATAACACAGGTGCCTCTAGGATGAACACTGTTGTGCCTTGGGGGCCTGCTTTTGGGCTTACTTGTTCTCTTGAGTTGAATATATTTAAAGATATCCCTCTTCGCTTGATTTTTTCCACCTAACTTCAGCCTGTTTCAGGTATGTGAGCTCTTTTTCACATGTCAGTCATAATTCCAGCTGCAGTTTGAAGAAATTTACCACACATATGAATATGAATAAATATTAATAGGTAATACTCCCCTTAGTAAACTGAATATTTGCTTTTGCCATATGCGGTTGCCATTCCGGTGAGGCAGAATCCAGGTAAGGCACCAATATTTTGCACATCTGCCTTTTTCAGCAGAACTGCAATTTATCCGTCTTTTAAGAAACCATTGTCAGTGGCTACTCTAAAAAGACAAGCATGCGTGACACAATATTGTGTTTCTCCCACTTCATGGAACACTCTTAATTGGGTACAAAGTCTCTAAATATGTAGAGGCTAGGGTTTTATTTTCTAAATTCATGCTATTTTACACTGCAGAATAAATTTGCTTTTCTGTGTCATAGTAGTAATATGTGCATTAATATACTTAAAATCAGGCACAAGGATGGATTTGAATAGAAGGCATACTATGTCGACTTGATAATGACAGGAATGTTCCCACACACATCAGGAACTAAACTGGTTCCAGTGAGAACTAGAAAGTCCTAATACCACATAAGTGGTGTTAGGTGGAGATTGGCTTTTTTCAGCCTGTCCCAAATACACTGTTCATTTCTAAACATTGCCATTCTCTGCTCTGATGGAATAGAGGCAAATAAAGACGGACTTCTGACATGCCAAATGCTACCGGTCCCACAGTTTACCTCTGGCAATTGGTCTCTTTTGTCTTTATCTGCAGGGGACTGTAGTAGCAACATGCTCAATAATTCCAGGTCTCCTAACATGCACTTCCTATTCATATAATCCTGACTGCTCCAAAACTTGTGGTCCTTACCAAATAGACCCAAAAGTGGAAAACATTTCCAGCCTCTTGACCACATAATTTGTCACATCCACATCCGGGGAGCTCTGCTGTGAAGAGATGTGTGTCACACCAGTGATGGAAGAAAGAAGATTCTGCATGATCACGTAGGAATGGAAGACAACAAGAGGATCAGTCGTCTTCTTGAGGATGGATTTAGGAAAATTATAAGCAAAATCCCAGATCTCCAAAGCCTGCATGGCACAGACTAACTCTGGTTTTGACTATATACTGAACTAGTCCTGCAGTTTAGGTACTGGTAGGAAACAAGAGATTGTGGCTCTCTGTCTTTTGCCCTGCATTTCACTGCAGCCCAGGCAAATGTTTTGAACCCTTTTTTTCCCTGAGTTAAGGGTATGATGCTGCCTGTTTATGTCATACGTGTGTAGTTCTCTGTATCTCAGGGGCAGGAGCCATGAGCACATGTAAATACACAATGTTCAAAAATTGCCCAGCATATTCCTGAAGCTGGGTATTTTATCACAAACTGTGTGAACGCGACTGTGGCTCATAGCTGTCACTTGAGGGCTCCAGGAGAGGTTTCCACAACTTCCTCATGTTGTAATTCAATAGTAAAAACAACAGCAGTTAGTACTTCTCTCCTACTTTCCAACCTGCAGAACACAATATAAATATTGACTAATTAGCCCATACGAATCAGGACAATGCTTACCACGTCTGCTCAGAAATGTACAATGAGGCTGGGATATTCACATGAGCCTGAGGGAGTTCCCTGCCCAAATCACACGGCATGTCACGGGGAGGTGGGCGCTAACTCCCTGAGGTACCCTTGAAAAACCAAGCTTTAATAGATCATGTCTACAGTCAATTTAACATACAATTAAGCATTTTCACAAAGCAAATAGCACCAGAACTGTTGAAAATGTAATCCTGCCCCCTTGTTAAAACAGGCTCGGCTGTTTGGCATTATGCAGAATGACTGTCACCACAGCGCTTTGAAGTCACTATCGCTGAGGCAAACATGTGCAGGTACAAATAATTCAGCTGCAGAACACTGACGCTCCCCAAGTTTCTTATGCCATGTATGATCCTGAAATCTTCAGGATCATATTTTAGTCTATTTATTCTCCACACAAAAGGTACTTTACAAAATCTGCTAAATAGCTGGGCCTACTTACTGGGTCCCAGGAATATGCCCTGCACACATCTCATCAGACACATCTGTTCCTCTGGCTCCTGGCTCCTCTGTTCTCTTTCACCAGCAGCTGGTCTCTGAATGGATGTCGGAGACTGATCTCTTTGCTTTGCTTAGGCTGTGGGATTGTTTCTCTTCTGGTCTGCAGAGATCTGTCAATATTAGCTTAAATGTAGGTTCTTTTTTTCTTGTGAAAAGAAAAGATAATAATTCTTCCTCCTGATGGTGGCTTAGAGCACTTCAGATTATCCCTTGTTATTTCTTTGCAAGAAGAAATGTATATTCTCTTTTCATAAGAATTATAGCAGTTAACAATCCTCCAGCCCAAACTTTGTCCCATGAACTAACATCAATGGGAGTTAGCTATATCCGCTAAGGGTAGAATTAGGATTCTCACAGAAATCTTTAGGTTCAAATAAAACAATCTTCACTGCTGTAACCATAGCAGCTCTCATGTCCTACATAGTACTTTTTAAGGATATCTTGGTCAAACATAGCTTTCAAAGTAAAACGTTTTTTTTCTCTCTCTAGGCCATGAAATTTTCTCTTTATAGGTCTCTGTTCCACAGAGCACCAAATAGTCCTCAGATGTCAGAAGTTCTGATTATTTATTTGTTCCAATTTCAGTCTTGTTTTCCAGATTATTCTAATTTAAAAATTTAGGTAAAACCAATACAAAACAAAGAAACACCACCCCACCTCAATTCAATTATTAATTATTTGCATTCTGTGCTGTCTTTCTACAGTTATTTGTATACTTTGTATTCCTATTTACTAGTATGTTCCTTGGCCAACTTTAGATGCCTAATTTGCACACCAAAGTAATAAGGTTGGTTTTTCTCAGCTTCCAATATAGCTAATGAAGACAGCGTCTCTTCTAGAGCAAACTTTAGGCTGCCTAAATTGATTTCCTGTCTGAAAATTTGCCAAAGAAACCTTTGTTAGAACCAAAGATGTCCAGTTTAGGCACCTAAAGTACCTTGTTTGGTACTAGGAGAGCCTGTTCTTTTCTGCTTCCTGTGTCTGTAATGGCAGTGAGTCACATTCCCCCTTGCCCAGGCAATATGCCCAACCTATGGAGACAGAGAAGGCCCTCCACATGACACACCCTCCCATTTGGGTTTGCTTCTGACCAGAAATTACTCATGGGCTAGAAACAACATGCCGAAGAAGGGCCAACACTTCACCAGGCTTTGAACCATGGACTTCAGCCAGAGTGCCAGGTTTCCAACGTGGAAACCAGGAAGCTGGTTTCCAGTACGACCAGTGGAAAGAGCATAGCACATATGATTCCCTTTTTTTGTCACTATATTACCCTGTGTTTGACCAAATTATCAGGTTTTTCACAATTGCAGGAGCACTTTCTATAGAGATTAATATTTCTGCGGTGGTTTTAAGGGCCAATGATGAAGCATCAATCAATCTGTACATGATTCAACAAGCAGAGGCATTGGAGTCCTTCTACACTTATTTTGTTCATCTTAAAAAAGAAAACAGATTTTATTTGGGGGAGAATTGAAATTAATATAGGATACCTTGGTAATGAATCTCAGTATTAAGTTTTAATCCAAGTAGGTCACACTACCAGGGAGAATGGGATAAATACCCATAAAATAAACAGCACAAAGACTTGACTGAAATGATAAAAGAGCATGATTGTGAGCAATTAACAGCTTTGTACTTGATCTCTTTACGTATCTTCTAGTTTACAGGACTAGTTGTCCAGTGTGGGAGTAAGAGCTGTTCACTGGGCTGCAGAAACAACTATAGTAGCAATGGCGGCGGAACAGGGAGTAGGGTCAATTTTTTTTCAAAATGAAATAGCATTTTCTTCAGAAATCATTAGAATAAGTTCTAAGTCTTGTGAACTGGCTGAATATTTCACCTGTCATCAGTATGTTCTCCTTGATCTATCATTCACGTTGCAAAGCCATGGCAATGGTAGCAATTTTTATTTGCTTTTTTTGAAATGGAGGATTATTTTAGCATGTGAATATCCCAAATACACTTCTCCTGTCATCTAAATATGTTATATAGTAGGCTGTAGCCTGCCCCTTTGATGCATTTATTTTAACATTTGATGGTGTTAATACAGTAAGCATTAACAATTATGTTAAATCTCTACTGTATATGGCAGAAAGGTGAAACCACATTTCTAAATTTGAAATGTTCCCTAAAGCACATGGTTATAAAGCATCCACAGGGGCACTGTGGGCTTAGGCCATTCTGATACCTGAATGCTAGACAGCAATGAGCACTCCCTTCCCTCAATAAAGATCCGTAGCAAGAACCAGATATGCCCATGTACAGTACTGTTAAAATGAATAGTTCCCAAAATGTAAGTGTATTTAATTGTGGAATGTATATGTCTTACAGGATCACATTCAGATGCATGTGCCTTCCACAATGAAAAATGGATTCGCAATTTTCATTTTCCCTAACTATAAATATTTGTATGCCACTTAATTTAAAGATTATACTGAAAGATATCATTTTCGATTAATATGCTGTATTTTATACCGTTTACATTCCATTTCAATATGCTTGCCTTCTATAAAATGTATTTCAAGACTCCCTTAAAAAAAAAAGAGAAAATAGGCACACTTTAAGCAGTTTACAGGAGACAGATCATTATCTCCTACAAAGGAAAGGAAACAGGAAAGCTGTAAATAATAAGTTCTGAATAGGAATGACATAAACAGCCTAATCAATGTCTTCCAGAACTGGCAAGTGACACCTCTTTGTTTTTTGCAAATAAAAACCTTCTTAACATCACAATATAAACCATTATCTCTGCAGGCAAGGTATATTTAGAAATGTACAAAATGTACATTTCCTGCCAGCCACTAGATCAGTAGGTGGAGATCTAAAGTCATGCAAATATTACAGTAAATGCAGGCAACCAATTTCTAATTATTCCATATCAGCAGATTTGTGAGGAATATAATTTATTAAAAAAGAACAGTTTATGATCAGCAGACCTTAGTTATGACTGTTTAGGAATTCAGTGCATTTTGATCTAATCACAAAATCAAAATATTCATGAAACACAATGATATCTCCCCAAAGCAGCCGGGCAGCCATTAATTTTGAAATTCGGGTAATTTATTAACACTTATCTGTAGCTGTAAAAGCTTACCTCTGTGTTTGTAATACGGGTAAAAGTGAAAGCAGTTTTAAAACTGATTCCTAATGATTTATAATGGTTTGCTGTAATTTGAGCCAGAAATTCAATTAAAATGTATGTCTAGTTTTGTTTCAAGATCTTTAGTTAAAAATTCTATTAAAATTCTATTTCCTTCTTGCATTAAATGTATCTGTTATCTGCATATATGAGAAATATAAGAAAATTCTATCATTTATTCCCCAGACTCCACAAATGCCTTTAAAAACATTCATTTTTCTTTCATAATTCTGCCGAGGTACTATTTAGAATTTATGTACAGCACAGGAGGAATAAGTGTGCGTGCTATTTTCTTTTGAAGAAAACTGCTTCTCTACTGAGTGCTTATGCAAATATTCAAGTGACATTTATCAGTTCATCAAAGAAAGGAAAAACAAATAACACTGAATTATCGGATGTTTTAAAAGCTTAATTACAATACCAAGGGTATAGCTTCTTTCTATATATGTTCCCATTATAAATCCTTCTTGTAAAGGATATGTAACTTCACTACCAAAATTCCCTTTTGAGATAACACTTCACATTGTTATTTATAAATAATGAGAAGTAAAACCGGCCACTCTCGTGTTTATTTATAGGGAAACAAAAAAAGAGATGACTCACTGCTGGTGTTGGAATCACTCCAGGCTAAACCAGAAGTGAAGGAGTGAATATTACTCACTTTCCTTCTGTGATTGTCTTATCTCAGAATTCTTCGCCACATGTAAAGGTAAAGGACTGAGTTTATAGA
Source organism: Cnemophilus loriae (assembly GCA_013397755.1). Classification (NCBI taxonomy): domain Eukaryota; kingdom Metazoa; phylum Chordata; class Aves; order Passeriformes; family Corvidae; genus Cnemophilus; species Cnemophilus loriae. Next base: position 731,766 of record VZTF01001708.1, read on the forward strand.
TGAGCACATCTGTTAATGTTGATGAGAGTGATGTGGCCAGTCCTAATTCTCTGTGTTGGGAACTGATCTTTTGTAACGCAGTTAATCAGTCGCTTCTAGATAAAGAGAAAAACATTCAGGTACCCAAATAAGTGTTACCTTGTGCAAAATACTTACTATTTTCAAATTCAGTTTTTCAGCATTTACCATACTTAGGTATAATTGACTGGGAGTAGTGGTGAATCAGGACCATATACCAGCAAAGTAAAGATGCAGTTCAATAGACTAAGTGGGACTAGAAAGGCATTGTGGGACTAGAAATGTGTTGTGGGCTTTCTTGTTCTGTTTGATCTGGGTCAGTAGCAGCTACTGACTCTGTGAAAGTAAGTTTTACAGAAGACTGGGACACTTCATAGTCAGTGGTAAAGGTAAATCTAACAGGAAGAAGATGTAGGTCTCTCAGTGTAGGATAATTGCTGGATTAGATTTGCAGGAGAAATGATCCACTAAATTACTTCATTGGCTTTAAGACTCAAATGCTTTTGACTGGAAAGCCAGGAAAGTCTACAAGTGAGGAGGTTCCAAAATGGAAGGCTTTCATAGAAAGAAGGAATATTTGCTGTGGGAGATATGGATGGAGATGCAGGCAACACACAGAAAGTATTTGCATGATGCTTTCATGTGAGGAAGAGCAAAGGATTAACTTTTCTACTGTTGGTCAAGTGGCAAAGTTAAGGAGGGAGTATTCATATATCGTGTTTTACTTAGAAGCAGAAAAGGAAACAACAGCCAGTTGGCACTGGCTAGTGAGAATAAATGGGCAGGGTTGCTGAGAATTTTCATTCCCTAGGTGATCTCACCAATACATTGAACATACCACTGTCATGTTTCTGTCCTTTCAGACCACTGACAATTGATGGTTTCTTCCAGATGAAATGAAGACTCTCTGTAAGGTGTGGCTCTACAGAGATGGTATTTTGGACACAAGCCAGTATGTCTGTCATTCTCTCCTGTGGAGGGCAGTGGTACTCTTAAATAGTAGCTCCAGGCTTTAATAGTGTAATTAATGATCTCAAGATGAAGCAGCAGCCAGCATGTTAACAATATTATTGTGTACTAAACGGGATGAGAGATATTGCAAGAAACAAGAAATTATACAAAGGGTCATAGAAAGGTTAGAAACGTGGGCAAAGAAATAACAAAATTGCTTTATCTTTAAGACAAAATACATCATTTTCTAGTTGTTTCACACTTGTAATAACAGTTCACAACAGACAACAGACAACAGACAACAACAGACTTAAGGAGTGGGTGAAACTTGGAGAAACCTGCTATACCAGGAGATAGGGGTGAGAGAACAAGAGACCTTAAAGTGAAAGAACAAGAGATATCAGAGTGATAGCATCAGAGACCTTATGTTTATAGGAGATGTAGGAGTGATAGAAGAAAGCAAACTGGAGGATAAGTGAGATGCACACAGGCATATGGGACACAGAAAAGACTCTAGAAGCATTAAATGAAGAGATGTGTTCCTGGAGCTAAGTATGTGTATTTCATTGCTGGTGGTTGAATTAGGTTTTTACTGCTTTACTGGGTTCAGTCAAAACTCTAAGAAGCAATTTAGGGACACTACTGGGAGGAAGAAATCTAAATGTGAAGGATCTACAAAGGAAATTTTGACTCCTAAATTTAGGGCAGTTAGTATTTACGAAGCATCTTACAACTTAATATATTAAAAATCAAGGTAAAACGTTTCTTTTATTAACATCTACAGGGAAAATTTTCATCTTACCTCTCTTATCCTCTTAAGAGAATTGTGTGCATCTCACTGGTGAGGTCACTCCTCTGCCTGTGGTGGTATCATCATCTCTGGGCTTGTCTTCCCTCTTAGAACACCCTCATGCTTGCTGGTATCTGACACCAAATCCTGTTGCAAGTACTTAGGAGTATCTTCACGGGGCTTCCATTTTGAGGCAGATGGCTGTTTGCTTTTTCAAGCTGGTAGAAGGACTGAGATTTTTCACTTGACTTAATATGATCTTTTTCTGCTCTTTTATTGGAAGACATTTTTAAAATACAAAAATGACATATTAAAAAGGGTGAATGAAAAATGTAATTTTTAAAACAGTAAATAAAAATAATACAGTTCTGATACTGATTCACAGAAAACTGCTTCTTCTACAATAATTTCAGAACTGAAAACGTTTTTACAAATACTAGGTTATCATCTGAATACATGCGAGAACTGAACACCATGTATGAATCAGCATAAGCTTGATTTGTTCATTTAGGAAAAAGAAAAAAAGAATATGTTTTCCATTGCTCTTCAATTTCCATAAAAAAATACGAAATACCATCAAGAAATGCTGACCACTCTGCTTTAGATTGAGCCAGCTTCCTCTGAAAAAGGAATATGTAACCACCATCTTTAATGGCATGCAGTCCATAAGTTTAACAGTTTAAAACCTTTATGTAGCTAGCATTCTGCCTTCCAATTACAGACATGTTTCTACCCAGAATATATTAACAAAATATAATTACAAAAAAAGTTCTAATACCTTTTTTATACTGAAAGTTTTGTGCAAGGGCAGGAAACAGCCGGAATGCACGAAAGGAGGAGACTCAGAGAACAGTTCTGCAGTGTCATAATCCCATCTACGTGGGATCTGTCTTCGCTTCACCAGCTCTCGAGTGCTTCTTCCTAGTCTGTGTGCTGATTCTGAACTGATCTGTTACAAAAAATTTCATTGTTTTGTTACCATTCATGTCTCTGCTCCTTTTACTGGGTCACCATTGTGAATGGAGGACAAATAGGTGTTTCTGGAGGAGACATAGACTGTAATTATGGCAGACCTGACTTGGAGAGTCTTACGCTGTGGCAGGGCTACAACTGCAGAAACACTGACAGATTGGTATTGAGAAAATATCTGTGAAAGACCTTGGGGAAAGGAACTAGCAAAACGAGGCTTGGAGATATAAACAAAAAAATACCACCTTACAGTATTTCTTAAAATTTTCAGGGAAATTTGATCTAATACCTTCTTGATAGATAATACCAGAAGTACCTAATACTATTATCAACTTATTCCCCATTTAGCAGAGTTTATATGCCCCTAAAACATGCTGCTATATTATTTAGCACTTACAATTGTTCTGGGTGTTTCAGATATGTAAAACAATTCCTGCTCCCTTTCTTCAGAGCAGGTTCCCGAAGAGCTTGCAATGTCATCTTCCAGAGGCACATGATGCAGCTCTATATCTCACTGACATCAGTGGGTCAGTAACAAATCCCATCCTCCTTCCCGAGGCATCCTTCTGCCAACATTTTAGTGCTTAACTCTGTCATTGCCTGAAACCTGTGGGAAGCTGGAATTCTTCAGCTGGTTAAAGTAGGTGTCTAAGTCTTTGTTCACATCAGTCTAGGGCGTTCAGCCTTCCTTGAAGGACAGCAGAGTCACCCATACACAGAAAGTATCAAGAGCTTTCACCTTTGTACTGTTTGATCGCTGTTTCTCTCCACCAGATTTCAGTGGGATTTGGAGCAAAGAAAGAGGAAAAATGAAGGAAAGTATTGAAGGTGCCTTTGATGCTTTCATAAACATAGTTTACATAGGAGAATAGAGGTCTAAAGTATTTTTTAAGCGCTCCTTTGGATATCTACACCTCTGAAAGAATGGTGCTGACTTTATCTCTGAATCAGCCATAATATTTTATAAGCATACATAGCTGTTCTAGTCTCTCTTTACTAGCTGCAGTTACTCTTTTTTTCCCCTGTGAAATGGAAACATGGCCTTATGTATCAGAAAACTCCATTGTTTTCTCATAGAACTCTATTGCCTGTGATGTATTAGCAGCCCTTTTGCACTGGAGAACATTTTGTATAGTATATTTCCTAATTACTTATGAATTTTCTGCTTTTATTGTTCTGTGTCACAGCCTTCACATCCCTTTTAATGTACTTTTGTGTGCAAATTAGAATAGCAAGAGTTAAGAAGTAAGACTTTCTCTACATGGTGGCGGATGTTCAGAGCAATTCAGCATGTCAAGCTGGGGTCAAATGGAAAGGGAATGTCATTACTAAATGGTAACATTTTCTGTGGGTTTTAGAGAAATTCAAATCCTTTTTTAATCTAAATTTATTTTATCTTTTTTTTTCAGGGTTAAGGGTTGGACTTCAAGTTCCTGTCAGACATTTGTATATTAAAATGACTTTACATTTAATTATTTTCTAAACTAACTTTCAAAATAGTTTTTCACAGAACTGCTATACCAGAATGCAATCTATTTCACAGGACCTTTTATCCTGACTCACATATATTTTGTATGATATACTTTCCTACTTGTAAGGCATGGGTTCACATATCCTCTAATTATTTTTTTAAATCTCATGCCCAGGAAGTGTCTAGTCTCATTCTAGAAAAATCTGAGACACAATTCTATATCCAATATGCATATACCTAAATGATGCCTAAATGTCACTGATTTACTCTGAGTAGTTGAGCAAGAAATTTAAGCCATGATCTATTGTAGCAAATTTATGTAACAGAAGTTGAGGGGAAGGATTTCTATCTGTGACATGCATGACAGTGGTCAGTTGCCTTATTTTTATTTTTCTCCATTCTTGTACTCAGTGTGCAGTTAAAATTCCTATTTTCCTTTAATTCTGCAGAGATGTTGGAATGAGTTTGAGATGGGGTAATGTATTCAAATTCATAATGGTTTAGAAAATTACTTTCTATTTTTTAGCTATTACCACAAAGTCTTGTAATACATTATCATGAAAAGAAAGGACTAGGCATGACAGGTGTGCTGTAACTTGGTCATAATTGTACTAATGTGTGTGAGACTGTGTGGCAGTAGATTATCCCATACATCTTTTCCATTATTACCCATTTCAGCTAGTTATGGGCAACTATCAGCACCAAAACTCTTCCTTCTATACTATCATTTCCCTGCCTATGCAGTTTTCCTTCACTTCAGCCACATGCACCTTGCTAACCTATGACCAACAAGTAGTTCTAAGCTCTACGGGACCCACTGAACTGCACGAGAAAAGGAGGAAAAAGGGATTGCTTTCTTATAGTACGACGTCTTACATCATTACACATCCTCCAGTTTTGTTCTCACCTTCTCCTATTCCTGCTTTGAATTCTGATTTCTCAGCAAAGCAAGCCCCAGTGGAGTGCTTATTGACACCTAAGCCATGAAAAATGTACTGAGAAGCAAGGAGTGGGAGAGAGATCTGAAATGAAAATAATGTTATCTATGCCAGTCTGTAAGTAAGATTCTTTCCTAGCTCAATGTGATGCCTGGAACAAAGTTCTGAATACACGATCCAACAGAAAACCTAAATAGATTGAAGACCTAGCAGAATATGTCCATGTATTGCCAAGTACACATAGCCTTTTATGAAGCTAAGTGAGGGTGCATTGGTGATGCAAGCTACTCTGAAATGTGTTTCAAGCTTTTTAGAACATTTCTGTATGGAGAACTCTCCATCACTCTTTATAATGACCGTTTTCTTCTACAAGGCCTGTGATATTTAAGGTGTATAGCAGCTTAGCCTTGTAAAAATATTCATCTTGTCATGTCCCTGTGAGGCCTATATTTTATTGATAGTTAGAATTTACTTTATCCATATTGTAGAAATTCCTTGTTTTGTTACCAGTAGGAAAAAAAGAACAACTTCGTGCTGCTGGCATGTTCAAAAATATATTTAAAAATCATGTTTTGTGACTTTTTCTTCCACCTTAAAAACAGCCTTGGAGCTGAAAAAAATGTATTTTTTTTGCATTCTGAAACAGTGACCAAATACAATCAATTGCTTTCCAAGTAATTGTTCCACCACAGAAAGGATTTACCGAGTATCAACAATATTTTCAGTGAAGGAACAAAAGGTCTTTTATTTCTCTCATTTTAATAGCTGGCATTTAAAGAGTGCTTATTAGAAAGATAAATCCCCTGATGGAGGGGCTGTTTGAAGCCCAGGTGTTTCTGAATGTGCGCAGCCTATATTTCTGCACTTCACATCAGTAACCCAGATCTGTAGTGAGAAGTACTGCTTTGATTTCTTGCAAGAACCCACCTGATACTCCAGACTCCAATGCTCTTTACAGAGGTGAGGTACAGGCAAGAAAAGACTACAATTAAAATCGTGAAGATGGCCGTGCTGTCATTCTTTAGCTGAAAACTGTCAAAAAGAAAATATGGGCCATATTTTGTACTAATCTTCATAGCTGTAGACTCGGACTGATTCCACTTGTGTGAATTCAGATGTGCATTGCACTAATTGTCTAGCTCCCATTAACTGACACACTCTTCCCATTAACTGATTTCTGGAGTGTAACCATCAAAGACAACTTTGCAAATTAAATGTTCACAAAGAAAATGAAAATTTAATTTTTGAACATTTATACAAAGTATTAAATTCTTCATACATTCAAACTCAGGACTGATTCCTCTCCCTTGCTGGCAGCTCCAGACACATTGAGTATATAGAGCTGACTCACAGAACTAATAGGAGTCTTTGGACCTAATTCAGCAGCTCTTGTCTGTGAAGGAAAAGTGTGTTTTCACTTACTAGCACAACAAGACACATTATGCGGGACCTTCCAAACTTCTCAAATCCCACTGCTACACTGAACTAGTGAAGTATCTCCAAGAATCTGTGTGCCATGCTTTAAGAATACTGCTGGTTAAGGAAAAGGAAGTATCACAGCAAAATTCAGGTTCAACTGACTCAGAATCCTCCTGTTCTAGGGTGACTATATGAGATATAGAAGAAGGAATATGAGACAGACTAAAGAAGATCAGTCTTCATGATTGAATCAGTCTTCCTGTTATATTGTCTTCTGTCTAGCCACAGAGAGAAACAAGAGGTCAAATCAGACAGTGCTGCACTGCATCACACTCTAACATAGTCTGTAACTCTTTACTGATTCTGAATGAAGTGGGGACAAACTTTTTAGCATTTCCTTCGGCTTACACTGACTTAAGATTCCTATTGATTCAGCCAAGAAAATATGATCATCAGTATAAACAATGATAGTTGGGGTACGCAACTATGATATTGTCTGTATTATGTTGTTAGGGCAGAAGGCTTTATCTGGATTGTTCTTGAAAACAAAAAGGATGGAAACTGCCTAGCCTCCCAGCAGGTACTGGCAGGATGCTCTTAGATGCCTGGAATTGCCCCTTCAGGTTGGAGCAGCTCAGCTCCACCAGTCTCTCCTTATAGAGCAAGTTCTCCACCCTGTCCAGCTGGAGGTCCTGAGCTGAACTGGCACAAGTTTATGTGTCCTCACACTGGGTTATCAAAAGCAGATGCAGTATTTCAGATGTCTCACTAAGCTTCAGCTCTGCCTATGTCTTTTGAATAAAGTCCTTACTGAATGTGTAATTGCTTCTCAGTGTATCATCTTTGACATATGTCTGTTTAATCCATAGTCTCTTTAGAGAAAGTATAATGAATCATCTGGTATTATGGACAAGTGGAAAGTCTGTTGCCTGATTTTAAATCTAGGAATCATTGTTCAGAATGAATTTCTAATTAAAAAAGGCTAAGTAAACACTCCAGCTGTTACATCCTTTCTGGTTTATTTGTGAGATCACCAAACTGAACAGAATTGCTAGGAAACTGTAGGAGTAAGGAACCGGAAAATCTGCTCCACATGGGTACGTTAGAGGAATTACCTGTTCCTGACTACAGGAAAGAATCTATTTTCTCTGGAGGTTCAATCCTCTGGTTTAATACTCCTTCCTGTTTTTTATAGGCAGTTCTTTGCACAGGGCAACCTCTGACACCTCTGAAATTCTTTTAGCGTCATTGTGATATTTTTTTACCATTTCCATTATATGCTACATTATTTTTGTAGAGAAAATAAAATAGCAGGAGTGATGGAAGAAAAAGTTCTGTCTTCAGGAAGGATGCCTGAGTGAAACATTTTGGATCTGGTAGATTATTTTTGAGCTGTTCTATTAATTTTTTTTCTTAGGTGTTTTTTGCATTTTAGAAGTGTTTGTCATGTTTTGAATAGTTTGATTCTATAATTCTATTGTCTTAACTTTCTTTGTAAAGTAAAGAAGTAATCCCACATATACCATGAGCAAATATATGTTTCATTTTCCAGTAAAAGCATTAATTTAAAAAGAGATATTGAGGTTCTGCATTAATTGTTATATTTTATGCAAGTGTGCATCAATTCTCCCATTTCAGAATGCTATTGAAGTCCCAGCTATATTTTCTACAAAATTTCTTGTGGTTCTAATTTTTTTATCCATTACATCAATAATTGCATTATAAGCATGAGTAACAAATTTAGTTATATCAAGTGCATTTAGCATAAAGTATTCTATCCCATTAGTTAAGGGTGGTGTATTCAGATCTCTATGAATGAAAATGACCCAATGTTGTATTTGATAAAAAAAAACTGTATTAGGAAGAGAAAATTAGATGTTGAATTGCTTGAAATCTTGAAAGGATTTACAATAGGATGAATCAGAAAGATCACCTATAAAATTAACACCACTTACCTTCCAGTTCTTGAAATCTGAATTACCATAGAAGTGTAGTAAAAAAACATTTTGGATTCGGGATGCAAGGAAAAAGCATCATGAATTCAGGATTCAAGCTCTTCTGCTGGAGATGAAGGATAGCCCGTCTTGGTCTAGGTATTTTCCTGAGGCAAAGAGATGGACTCAGTTTTGTGGTGCCATATTGGCCCAGATTTCTCTAAGTCATATATTCCAGTAACTGCAGTACCTATGGCCAAAATACTCAGCTTTTGGGGGAAAATTCCCATTGCCTGCCTGTTGGAAGTTTTCACTAGAAAGTGCTGGATTCTTAACCCCACTGATGTGCTGAGAACGAAAGTTATGAAGCTGGAGAAAAGTGGCAGTGGTAGGCATTGCCTACAGCCCTCACTCCTCTGCACCATTCTTTGCTGATGAGCTGTGGACTGACTGGTCTTGAGAAGGGCCCCTTACTCTGAGGCTCATTTTTCTATTGAATAACAGGTACAAATACAACCATAGTGATGGGGAAATCTTCAACTACTTTCTGAAAAAAATCTGCTGTTATTTCACATTCAAAAATGACATGATTGAATGAATGCTTCATGCTCCACTAGCTTATAACTTTATATGAATGTCTCTCTGCATACATCAGTCTGGAGGACGCATTTATGAACTGAAACTTCTGAAGATTCAATTTCTGTCGGAGCATTTCGTCATATATACTTTTATTTTAAACTTGAAATAATGAGTTGACAGCTATGTTTTGTGAGCTTCTTTACACTTGGTTGGAGCAATTTGGGCACTCAGGTCCCTTCATGCCGAGTAAAAGTCCACCACCTGCTTGACAATGAGGGACCTTGTCCTATTCATTATTGTGTTAACATAACAGTGTTTCATGAATGGCTAAGCAGCTCTCTTTTCAGCGGCTTTATAGCTGTGGGGTGTGACACTTCTTTCCCTAACATCCACCATTAATGAAAAGCTGCAATGAGCCATCCTCCCGCGGCCCCGCCGAGGTGTTACACCACCCGCTCCAGCGCTGGCTGTCGTGCTGCGGCGGGGCGAGTGCCGAAGGCAGTAGGAAAGCGACACTATTAGTCAGCTCTGCCTTGCCTGACCTTAGCGACCAAGGCTGGAGTTAAAAGCAGGGTAGTTGTGTATAAAGCGAAGTGTTACAGACATGTTAATAGCTTCCTCTCCCCACCCACTGTATCAGTGGAGATGCCACGTTCTCTAATGCTCCACTGGTAACCTGCTGGCTTTTGACTTTGCTTTGTATGAGACGAGATCCCAAATTAGAGGTTAGTTTAAAGTTAATTTATTGTCCTCACAGTAAAGGGAAAGTTCAAACAGGTTTCAAGAAAGGCTTCAAATGTGCCATTGCTGAGAGAGGTGTCCTGGAGATTAGGAAGGAGTATAAATATATCCCATATTTGTGTTTGTGTGTGCGTATCTATATCTCTATCTGAATATATATCTAAATGGGACGCCTATCTAGATCTACATGTGTAAATGTTGCTTACTAATATGTTATATATAGTTATATGTGATATAAATATCTTCCTGTATTTATTCACTGTATTTTATTTTCTATGTGAAGGGTGTTGCATCTAGCTTGCCCTGTTTTCAGTCACAGATGGATGTAGCATGGCATAACATGGAAGAAGCCAAAAGTGAGTTTTTCCTTCTTTTTTGGACTAACTCCTGTTCTTTCTCCCAGTAGCAGTCCTCCTGTTCAATAAAGCTTCGTGAGAAAATCCATAGGTGAAATACTGTCAGGAGTTTAGTGGCAGCAGGGTTTTCTTCTTGTTTATTTACATGCAGTTTAAATGAAGTACTGGGCACCCGGATTTTGAAGGTGCTGGTCACTTAATTTTGTTTGGAGATGCACATACATTGTGTGCTTTTCTCTTTCTTAGGCAAATGGAAGTAAAACATAGAAAAAAGTGCACTATTGGTCATATATAAGAATTCCGGCTTCTCTTCTGTTTATTCCTGAGGCTGGTCCTTGACTTGTGCTGTAACATAAGTCATGTCCAGGTGTTGTCACAAAGAAAACTGCACAGCATGAGTGAAAATTTTGTGAGGCAGAGCACTAATGATGAAGCAATGTAGGTGCCTGTGTTCTAGTGGTCAGATCCTGGCTATCACCATGCTGACCAAGGCAAAGCAGTTCACCTACATCTGGAAGAGTAAACTACCACAGGAACTGATATTGGCTAGAGATTTGATTGCAAGTGTATATTTTTTACTTACTTGTTTTCCTCCTTCCTATAAAAGTTAAAAAGCTAATGACTCTCTAATGGCTGTTGAAAAAGGGCTGAAAATGTGATCTGGGTCCACATTGCAGGCTCAGAACCTAGAAGGTAAATGAAACAAACACTGTAAGACACTTTAAAGGCATATTTTAAAGCCAATTGCATGTTTTGAGGGACCTGACTTATGAGTGTTTAGTATTTGACATCCCTGTGTGCTGATTTACCAAAGCAAGGCTATTCTTCCTCTGAAATCCTCATGGGAGCAGTTCGGCTCTCATTGCCATCAACAAATTTCGTATGATAATGCGAAAGACCCACTTTTGCATACTTAGAGCAATGCAGTACTTAGTTCGTATTCTGGCTCACATCACCCTGACTTTGTTTATGCTTAGATACTCATCTGGACATGGGTAGCACAGTTTTGCTAGTCTCCAAGGTTCAGATGCTGCAGTGAATTCCTGCCATTGATGAAACACTGTGATAATGGTCTCAGTTTATGTGGTGTTTGTTATCAGCTACAAAATCACAGAATTTTATGGGTATCTCATTCACTATAATGAGATAGGAGGCTACCAACCCAGTGGGCATTTTCTTTATGTTCATTTTAGCCACTTACTGGTTCATGGTTTGGCAAGTAGTAATTTTTCTTCTAAGAAACAAAATATTTCCATATTTTGTATTTGCAAGAGAAATGTATTGATTTCACTTATGTGAAGAGTAAATAGGACATCTTGCTCATTTTATCCATGTGTATAAACACAAATTTATTATTTGAAGAACAAGCTTAGTAGAGATCTTTACTAGGGACATTTGAGCTCTTTAATTCCTGGAACACACAGTACAGTCTACAGTGCAGTCATGCAAATTACTGTCAAGAAGCAGTCTTTAGATACATCCCACAATATCCTTTTGTGTGTCTGTAGAATCAATGCTTCATTGTCATGGGAATCACAGATATATAGGGCTAGAAGGTATCTACAGACATAGGATAATTCATTCCCTATCCTCACTGTATGTAAAACAAACATGACATATCTCACTTGTTCTTAAAAACCTTCAGTGAAAGAGAATCTGCAACCTGCCTCAGTGAACTGTTTCAACACTTAACTGCTCTTCCAATTGGAAACCTTGTAACCTGAATCTCCTTTGCTTCAAATCATTTGGCTTTCTTCTCCTACAAATCCCACTCAGGCCCTAAGAATAATTGATCACCACACTCCTTCTAACAAGCTCTGTATATTTGAAGACATTATCATGCCTGCCTTCAGTCTTCCCTTTTCCAGACTAAACAAATCCAACTCTTTCAACCTTTCCTTGTAGGTCACGTTTTCCAAAGCTCTTATCATTCCTTTTGCTTTCTTCTGGATTCTCTCTAAATTGTCTGTATCTGTTCTGAAGTGTGGTGACCAAAATGGGAAACATTACTCCAGCTGAGGTCTGAGCAATACCCAAAGAGAACAGAACATCAAGAGCAGCATCTCCAATCACTTATACACAACGCTTCTGACCTCCCTTTCAGTTAAAGAGTTTTTTGCCATAGCAAGAAACAAATTAGTTTATGGCCTGCTGTGTTTGTTTGTTTTACATTAATCTTGCTATTTATTCTTCATTTAACAATTGCTCATATAACTTCTCTAAGTTTAGTATTCTGCATGAATATTGACTGCATTTCATGTTCACTTGTGAGTGCTTTCTCCAGGATTTGAACAACGGCTTGTAGTCTGACTGAACTGCCAAAATGCTTTGCAGTTCTTGTCTTGTTACACTTAATCTTGGGGCAAATGCCAAATATAAGAGACGTAAGTGTGTCCTCCACCCAACCACTGAGATTGTCAGTGGAAATCATAGTAGAACAGAGGCACCGGTAGGGATTCCTACAGGATTCTGTTTGAAATGCCCTCCAGTTTGACAGGGAATCTGTACTAATCATTATGGTGGGTGCTGTTTTCCAAACACTTCGTCACACTCTTTTCGCTAAATCATCCAGACCACATTTCTCTTGCTTATGAGAACAGTATGCAGAGTCGTGTTGAAAGACCTGCTGAAGTCAGGATTTATCAAATCTGCCTTCTGCTATGCTGTTATCCAGTCATCCTGTCAAAGAAAGAAATTAGATTCATGTGATCTGTTATTGACAAATCTACACTGGCTGTTTCTTTTCACCTTGTTATCTTCTTGGTGCTTTCAGCTGGATTGTTTAATGATTTGCTGGTGTGTCTTTCTGGCTGTCTTTAACTAGACTATAATTCAAAGATTCTCTTATTCTGCTTTTTTAAACAAACAAACAAACAAACAAACAAAAAAAAAAATCCAACAAAAAAATCCAGTTACTGTATTTGCCATTCTCAGTCCTTTGGAACATCTCCCATATCTGAAAAAATTTTGGACACAATGACTGATAGTCCAGAAATTACTTCATATAGATCATTACAGCCCAGTGGCTGGATATCATTTGGCACTATAAACTTGAATATATGTAAATTATGTACATACCAGGTCCTTAACCTGATTTAATTAAGACTTTGTTGGATCTGTTCTCAATATATTGCTCAAACTATCATATGAATATGGCATTTTCATGAAGAAGTATTGTTTTTATGGGGTTTATTTTCTGCCATATTGAAGTATATGTTTGAAAGAATCTCTAAAATCTGTTTACATTTTTGAAAGGCCATATGGTACAAGAACTAGTTTTAAAAAGTTTTGGCTCCCAGGAATATGTCTATAGTCAAGTGACAGTAGTGAACTGAAACTGGTCAAGAGAAATAGGATGGGGAAACTAAGAAGAGAAGAGTAATGGAATTACTGCACTGTGAGGTCAAAAGACACCTCAAGAGATTGTGCAGTATAACAACTTTCACAGAATGAAGGTCACAGGGGACTATACAAGCTCCAGCTGATGGTTTATACCCAGCTTTTAATATCTCCAGTTGTGTGGTTTCCATCAAAACACAGTATTTTAAAATTCTGATTATTGAATGGTTATGCTAACAACACTCTATTTTTTCCTGAGTCAATTTAAGGTGATTTCATCATGTATATAAATACATGAAAGGAGGGTGCAAAGATGGAACCAGGCTCTTTTCAATAATGCCCAGTGACAAGACAAAAGATAATGGACACAAACTGAAACACAGCGGAGTCTGTCTGAACATAAGAAAACACTTCCTTTCTGTGAGGATGTCTGAGCACCGTTACAGGTTGTGCAGGGAGATTGTGGAGTCTCCCTCCTTAGAGATATTAAAAAAACACCCAGACATGGTCCTGTACAACTGGCTCTAGGTGTCCCTTCTTGACGAGCTGGGTTGAACCAGATGACCTCCAGACTTCCCTTCCTAGCTGAACCATTCTGTGATTCTGTGATCCCATCCGTCTTCCAGAAGTCAGGGAAAATATTTGAATATTTTCATGTGTATCCACAGTTTAGGCTCCTGCAATTGAGTTTTTTTCTAATCTAAATAAACACATTTTCTTTACTTTTTTCTTGCATCTGCTGTTCATTTCTAACCAGATTTGGGCTACTAAGAGAGCTTGGTCTCAATATTTCTCCTTTTCAGGAATGCTTAAACATTGTCTTATATGTTGTGTTCATATACAATGAAAATGTGTTTGCCGCTCACTGCTGGCTGAAAAATCTCATCAAAATTGATCAATTATACATTGGCAGATTGGGAGGGATTTCAGGTGAAACACAGTAGGAGTCTTTGGCAGGTCTAGGTTTATTCAAAAGTTCCATTAAGAAGCTCCTCTAGCTCTACCTATCTGCACATCAGTTGAGCAAATAGTGGTATCACACATCCCTGGATTTACCTTCAAGCAAGGTCAGGAGAAGAGAAGATGAACTCTTTGATAGGCAATTCACAAAAGAGTTAAAGAAGTGAAGGGATTTTCAAAAGCAAATGTGAGTGGGGAAAAAAAAAAGCATTTTTTACAATAAATCTGATGATATGCCTATAATTAAGTCACATAGGTTAAAGGCTTGTTAGGCTAGGATTAACATATGGTAAATACATCCATTGCATTACACTGAGATTCATATGATGATTACATATAAAATTCCATGTAATGAGATATATTTATCATCAAAAGGTCTTTGGCCTTTAAGAAAATGTTACAACAATTATCCTGTGAACGTGAAAAGTCAATAGAGGTATAAATGCATGTCTTTATGCCATTATTGTGACTGGATTAATTTCAAGACCAGCCCTGCTGACATTAAGCCATCAAGGGGGAAGCCTAGTGTTACTCATACAGCCTCTCAGCATGCCCTCTTGTCTCTCCTTGTCTGCTTGGACAGACAGAAAGAATTTTTTCCTCCACTCCATCCTTTTATAAGCACAGCTATGGAGTTCCATAATAAGTACTGCAAGATACACAGTCCTAGAGCTCTTACAAAGTTTTTTTTCCTCTTGAATTTCCCAAATCTCTCAATTACAAAAGCTGTATTAGACAGCAACACTAAATTTCAGCAGTCATTAATGTGATTTGGGGTAACATATTATTATTGTGCAGCAAGTTCAGGCTCATAAACAGAAGGGCAAATAAACTGTGGAGTAATAGCAGAATAATAATTTTTTGCCATCTCTGTGAGAGTGAGATGCAAAAATTAAGATGGGATAGGTTCCATAGGCATGCATGAACAAGCAGGAAAGAGACATCAGATAGATACATACATAGTTGGCACCAACCTGCCTATTCCTTCTTTTAGTTTCCCTTCTTTTTTTCTGACCTTAAGTGTCTTGTCCCAATTAATTATTTTCATGCAGTATAACATTCTCTGTTGCTTAGTATCTAAAATTTCCAGTCTCAGGCAGTCTTTCAGTCACTGGTATTTAGTAATGTACATTTGGATGTCCTGGGGATTTGAGCACAAACACTGTGTTTAAGGAGACTGAAAGCAGATTTAGAATAGATTGTCTGCCTTGGACCCTGAGAGGGCTTTCACCTTGATTTCAAGCACAGGAGCAGCCTGGTGTAATTCTTATTTATTAAGTACTTTTTGTTTTAACATTTGTAACAGCAGTGTTATACCACTTGACCATTTTATATCAACGGCAATATTCACCCACAAGGGGATATAATTATAAAAATCAATAACACTCTTCTTCAGTGGATTAAACAAAGACATTTTTTACTTCTACTTCAGTTTGCAAAATGCTGGGAATTTGACAGAGACCTAGATGACTATTTACTCATAATTTATTTATTTCTCTTTCTTTAGTAACATGCTATGTTGCATATTCTTGCTTTCCACTGTTGTCTTGCAAAAGCCAGTGAAAGACAAGAAGAAAATATGTATATTTCTCACCACTACTTATCATTTCACATTCTTAATTTTTCTCCCCAAACTGATTTTTACATTTAATAGGATACCAAACAACTAAGAATACCATTCTTGTCTATAAATTGCAAATTAAGTTTAGCTATGAGCTCTTGTTTGGAAATATAAAAGTTTACATTGTATTATATTTGAAGGCAGCTGTCTTTTGTGGAATTTTAAAATAGGCTATTTTTTATCAAAGGTTTTCCTTTCATGTCCTTTGATTACTAAGCTATATAAGTTAACCAAAGATAACTAAGCATTAACCCATGTTGCAGTTTTTATCTCCTTTGGCAATCCCATGAGACTTCAGCTAAGTACATTAAATGGAGCATAAATCTTTTAGTTGTTTTCATTAAGTCACATATTTAGAATACATATCCCAGTTTATTTGATCAATTGTAAAATATTAGCTGTTGCAGTGAAGATTTGTGACATGGTTTGCAGCAAGTGAACAAACATTTCTGCAGAGCACTGAAAATTTTTGCTGGAATGCATGGATAAGTTACAACAATTAGGGTTTGGAACAGCCATTTGAGAGGTTTTTTCTTTATGTAATTTGCAAATGCATGCTTAAAGGCCAGTAATACCAACAGGCAAGCTTTGAAGATAATTCTAATATTGGCTTAATATTCTTGGTTTGCATTTCTGTTAATTTTCCTAGTTTTCCTATCATTTGTTCTTTTTTGTTTATTTATTTATTGGCCAGCCACAAACTCCAAGAAGAACACTAGGTGCAAAAGGGCAGGTGTTGGAAATACAAGTTTTAGTGCATGGTGGGGCTTACCATAGCTTCCTAAAAAAACTCCATTTTCTACCCAGTTCTGATATTAAACTATGATAAAGAAGTAGTTATGATAAGTATTAATATATTAATTATTTGTGTTGGTGGGTGGTCTGAATATAAGATTTGTATTGAATAATTTATTGAAAGCTTTTGTCCTTGAAATAATATTTTGCACTTTCAAACTTGTTTTTGTCTAAGACTTTTGCATTGCTCTATGAGGATTGGTATCATGCATCTCAATACATAGCAGAAAAAGAGTTATTCTGGCATTTACAGAAAGTGAAGCTCAGGTACTAAGGCACTACACAATTTCTTCCAAGGTACAGACAACAGAGAAACTAAGTTTAATGCCAAAATGTATGTACTTCAGATAGAGCCCTGCACTGACGTGATCCTTCATATCCTTGTGTCTTTTGTGGCTCTTGTGTTTTGAAAGAGGACAGTTTAGCTCCTTGGCTAAATTGCCTGGAGTAGAAAGAGTCTGGTTTAAGCTGTTTGCTTATCCACAATGATCCTGAGTGTTTAATCAGGCCTGTCCCCTACTTTTGTTATGTGAGCATCCCTGTCCGAGTCAGTAAGGAAGTTCATGTAATAGGAAATTTCCTAAATGAACAAAGGAGTTTGCATTGCTTTGTTAAATAAATTTGAAAGCATACTTTTAACCTTATGTCTAAATCATCTTGAATTTCAAACCTTCACTGCCAAGGGAAGAATTATAACAATATTTACCTGAAAAGTGTTCTTGAAGTACAACCTATGTTACCATTTCAATATTTCTGACCAGATACATAGGATGTGTGGATTTGTCAATACACAATGGTATTGCAGAAATTCAGACTAACTGCATAACTACATAACAATTTGACAAGAATGCCATATGTACAGAGCAGTGTTCACATTTAAAACATGCAGAAAATGCCATATGGAGATTTTTCGTACTTCCTTTACCAATATAATCCTGCAGTAATTCTGTTTAGTTTCACAAGTGTTCAAAGAGAATACACGGATGTCCAGTTTTTGTTTTAAAATTTTAACTGTGTATTTGATACAACGGTTCAGTCAGCAGCTCAGATAGAAGCATTTTGAAATTTAAAAGCATACAATCAACTTGGTAACAGCCCTTCATAATCTTTAGAAATATTGCGAAAACTTGATTCTTAGTATTTGCCGGTGTGGTAGTTCCAAAGCAAAAGCAGGACATTTGCACGTGCCCCAAATCTTTTTGATATAAAAGGCATAGCTTCAACCTCATTTATGATAACTGCAGGTCTTTACAGCACTGGGAGGTCTGCAATTCCTTCTTTAGTTGTGCATCCTTTGGTAAACGATTTAGCTCCTACTGACTCAACAACAAAAGTCTCTAGCTACCAAATATTTTGAATCTTTGTCTGGAATTCTTTGTTTTCTATAAGACAAACAGTTAAGTAATGCTCCACAAATGCAGGAGAGCTGTGGATTGCACATTCTAGGGACCATCATACAGGCCAGTTTTACTATCAGTAACACACCATTTGGGAATCAGTAACACGTTGTTAAAAACTTGTGTACAACAGTCTTTTTTCGGCAGTGAAATACCCCCTTTGTGTTAATATACACTGCAGTTCTGCTTATTTTAAGCATGCTATACATTAAGTAGATATGATAGGTTGGCATTCATTGACAAATTAAGTGAGTTGATTAGAAATCTGAAATCTGCATGGACCTTCATTATGTTTGTCATGAATTGTAGGCCTAAAAAGTGCTTTTCAGATAAAAGACACAAAACATGAAAGTGAAGCAGAGGCTGATAACCCTTTCTGAAGGAAGAGCTATTAGTAAGTCTCATTGCTTAGCCATCTAGTAAACACTTCAATGACTTCTGATTACTATTAACCAACAGAATGATGTTTTTCTCAGCAAAAAAGAGAATTACTTATGTTCCCCAAGCTGTGCATTTCACTTCAATAGAAAGATGGTAGCTTGGTAAGACAACTGTGCAAATGCTGGCCAGTTTAAGAAAAGAAGTATAGGCAGATTTCCCTCTGTTGAACTACCTCTTTTATCCAAGGCAATTAAAGTGTTCTCAGTAGAAACCACAACCTTTTAAATGTATATTTAATCAGATCCAAGGTGGTCATCACATTTTTAGAATCACTTGTTCATTGAGCCTTCTTAAATTAGGCATTACGTGAAAATCACATCTCTCACTTACATGCACTTGGTTTAATATTTTCTGAGATAAAATGTGGGGTTTTTCATTGCTTAGAATGTATCCAAATATACAACTAGGTGATGAAGTCAGGTCTCATATGGCCTCAAAGCAGGGGAAAAATTCTTTGCCAGTACTCATACGTCGGCCCTATGGAAGCCCTGACAGCGTAATTTAGGATTGCCTTAAACTGGCTCTAAATTTCATCCAGTTAGCTGGAGTTCCAAGTTGCTTCCTTATAAGTAAAGCACTGCCAAACAGAGGAAAAAAAATCTGCCATTTCCTCATTCATGCTCCTATGGGAAAAGCTGTGAAAGAGATAATTAGGATGAAGACCTTATATCAGTATGAAAGCTGATGGGAAAATACAGTCAGAGTTACTGAGAGAGCGACAACAGAGAGCAGAACCAATGTCCATGTGCATAAATGCACTCTTTGAGAGACAGAACTTTAGAGAAAAGGTAATATGTAGCTGAAAAAAAAGGCATGCTTCCAGTTGCACAACCTTTCTTTGAGTAATTCACAAATTTTGTTTCAGTTACACTTTTAGACCATCATGGCTGTAACAGCAATTGAAACACCCAAGTGCCAAGGCAGTTATGAACATTTATTTTCAAAGGAGGCAGTTTCAGCAGTTTTATCAAAAGCAATGGTGAAAATAAATGAAATACCACCAGATAGGTACAGCTTGATTCATTTTATGAGGAGGCAGGACATGAACAACTGAAATTGTCTTCTAGGGTACGTATAGCATAAGCCACATGAAGTCTAGGCGTGCTATTACTCTTCTGTTTGAATCTGCACCCCTCAAAATGGTGTTGTTACTGATTTAACTTCAATCAAAAATTACTTGACAGAGAAAATAATTCACATCATATTATGCAGATGAGGTTTATCTCTGTTGTGTTAGAGTATGTCTAATACTCTAGCATCTAGGTACCAGGAAATGATTTACAGCTATAAAAAAATCCTCTTTGTGTTTCGTTACCTCAACCATACTGCAGTAAAACACATTAAATATAACAAAATACTTGGTATGCAGCAAAATTTCTGCCATAATATTTAAAGGAAAATCAAGGAAAGTCTTACAACTTCTATTGAATAGTAGAAATCTTTCATAAAACTGGAAAACACAGTCACCCTATAAGTATGTTAAACCATGAACATAGTTCTGCACTGTTTCCAGGTAGATTTGAACAGTTCATCAGAAGAAGCAATACATTTATTTATTCACTAGGTAATTGGAAGCAGAGTTAACCCTTTAAATACTTCTCTGTTGTCAAAAAGGAGGTTTCTAGCTAACAAAACTATTTTGTCTTTTTTAACACTTGCTCATATTAAGGAGTGTAAAACACTTCTGGCTTGTTTAACATGCAAATTATTATTGGATGGTTTATGAGGCAGCTTACAGGTCCAAGGTCCTGGGTAGAAGCAGTCTGTTCTTCGTCAAGAGAGCATTGTCATAATGTAGGCATAAACACAAAGAAATCTACAAGTAAAACATTCAATGACTTTACTGTCTGTTGAAGTTAAATTCTTTTGCCTAAGTGTGAAAATGCATTATCTATTAGTTTTGGATTCATTGTGTCCTTATTCAGCATAGCTGTTAAAGAAAAGCCAAATAAATACTGCATAAAACCACCAAAGCTTTCAAATGCTTCAATAAGCATTTGAAACACCAGTTGAAATATCATCAGGTGTGCTAAAATATAGCTTTCAAGTGAGCTTGATGGCCTGTTATTACCACTGTCATGAGTATTATTGTTATTAATTTAGGATAAGCCAGGACCTCACTTCTGTAAGTGGTGTGTAAACACAGAAGGTCCCTGCTGCAAAGGCTGAGGAAGAACAAACTTAGTAAAACCTTCCCTAGTTCTGCCTCAGTCCACATAGGAATCCTAGCAACAGTCAGGTGTGCAGAAAAGGAAGAAAGGAGATGGTGACTTTCTGCATTAATCAAGTGATGCGGAGTATATATATTTACTGTAGTTAGGATAAGTTACAGTTGGTGCATTTTTTGTGACTAGACAGTGCAAATATAAGCAAGCCCTAACCATATGAAACGACTTTCTCTGGTTAGTTCCGACCATTACAGAAAAACATCATGTTCTTTTCAGCCTTTGATATCCAACAAGGGGCCAAGCATTGGCCTTGAGCAATTTTGATTCCCGTTTCCATGCTCAGTGTTCTGAGGCCTGTGGCCGAGGCTTAATGAAATTCAGAGGCTGGATCTTAATGCTGATATTTCTGAACAATAAATTTGAGTCATCAAACACTTCGGGAGGAAGTAAACTTCTGTCCAAACGGACAGATTCTTGAAAAAAGTGAATTACAGAAAAAAGAGTAATGACATTTTTGAGAAGAGCCAGAAACAATTCATGTTCTATTTTCAACTGTATCTTGAGCTTTGTGGGAAAGGGATTGTTTAGCTGTGCTAAATAATTGTCAGATTAGAAAACTCTCCATTTGATTTTTTTCCCTTCCAGTATAAAATCTCACAAATCACAACAGTTTCATCTGGGAAAATACAGAATGCTTAAATTTCCATAGTCCATGTGTTTTATTTATTGTGTAAAAATTGTATTGCTTTTCTCTACAAGTGGATTTCTTAATTAGCAAAACCTTTTAGAGTATTGATAGCTTCTACCTGGATTTTATATTTTGATAAAAAGTTAGTGTTAACACTAAAACATACAAGAATTCAAAACCAAACTAAGATTACAATCTCTTTTCATAATGTTTTGAAAGGTTCAGCACAAGGAAACTGAAGTGATCTAAAATGACCTGCAGAGTGCTTTGGAAAAGAATAGCTTTTTCATTTTTCTATAATCATTTTTTATAAGATGTGGATACTGATTGTGCATGATGATTCATAATCTCTCTTCTGTACTTTAGTTTTTGTTTCGTTTTTCTCCTCTTCGTGTGTACTCAGCTCAGCTTAACTAGTACCATTTCATGTCTCTCTCTGCTTTATGATGTGATGAATGCAGCCATTCTTCTCTCCCCATCATTACAGCTGGTCTTTGATCCAGTACAGCTAATTTATATTTACCAGCTATCATCTGCCATCAAAACTTTATTGGAAGAGAGGTGCACCTGGACTGAACGAATTTCTTTTGATGGAGTTTGAGACTATTTTAGGACTTGTGGTTAGGATGCGTTTATCCTCTTAATGGAACACAACAGACCCGTCTTCTAATTTGTGCTAGCAAGCACTTGGTTTGTGTCAACACATCATACATATTTCAGAGTTCCTCAAATATTAGATTTGGATATAATCATTTGTTAGTGATTTGATCAGAAAGGTTATTTTCCTTCCTAAACTGGGATGTGTTTTATATGCGTATAAATGTTATTTGTATTTGTAGCACAATCCTAATCATAAGTCGTTATAAAACTGTAAGGATATAGCCACCCAATGAACTGTAGAAATATCTCGTATAATTCTGATCCCTACTCTTCCACAGATGAATTGTTACACATACCTAAATTTATTTGGTTTATCCTATTTAGATATGTCTTCCTTACACATTAAGACAATGCACAATGTGCAATTAACATTCTTAGAGTTATAGGTGTACTTTCCTTATACCTGTATACAATCATCAAAAAATCTATCACAAGTTTTCTTTAGAAAATTCATTCATTAGTTACTCTATTTTATCACAATTTTTTTCTTTACATTAACAACTGAAAATCTTTCAAATAAGCAAATTGGACATTTTCTCTTCTATCAAATTGTTAGATGAAGCTGTGAAGGGTGGGTTACATTGTCAATTCTCCTTTATGTGATTTGAAATAGTGTTGCACTAAGGGGGACTGGTGGCAAATATCCCCACACTGCCGGTATGACTTATTCTTAGGGGTGTCAGCTATATGTTAAGATATAGCACCTAAATTCAAGACTCTACAGGCAGATGTCCACATGGGCCCTAACACGCCTAAGCTTCTCTTATAGTTAATACAGATTAATTAATAGAGGCTGAAGAGGTACTACGCTCATCTAAAGCAGAGATCTACTATGTGTTTAGAAAATTGGGTTTTTTATAAGTTGTTATGTTTTATTATATTTCTCAAGGAAAAAAAAATGAGAAGGCAGGTATCCCAGTTCCTGGAAGCTCACCAAACTGTCCTCAGTCAAAGGACACAGAAGCTGTCTCTCACTAAAGAGACTTAACTGGGGAAACCCAACTTGTCTGAAAGGTCTGTGTTATTCTGGGGAAGTCCCCTGATTTAGGAAAGTCCCCCATCTCAAAGCTGGAAGGATAGAAGTCTCAAAAGTCACAATTCATACTGAGTACTGCAGAACTTCCATTCTCCTGGCTTTGACAGGGATCCAAGATTGATCAGAAGCAAGTGGTGTAGGCGGCTGTGAGTTGTGGTCAGCTGGCAGGGAACCGGAAAGCTCTCCAGTCCTGTGGCCGAGGCAGTCCAAGGCAGTACCATCCCAATCAGTGAATCTCACAGACCTGTGTGTCCTAACAGCCTGGTCCATTCCACTGAAATTCTTTCTGTGTATTGATGAGAACTCATCAAATTCAACATACCCCTTCAAAGCATTTAGCATAAGAAAAAGATATTAAGAATTACTTAGGTT
The DNA here is from genome assembly GCA_013397755.1 of Cnemophilus loriae. Lineage (NCBI taxonomy): Eukaryota > Metazoa > Chordata > Aves > Passeriformes > Corvidae > Cnemophilus > Cnemophilus loriae. The sequence continues at coordinate 755,409 of VZTF01001708.1, forward strand.
AGAGGCTGTAGCTGTTCCCTCTTAGCATCTTCCAGTGCAGCACGCTTGCTCCGTGTCACAGGATGAGGAGTGGCATTACAATCATACTAAAGCTGAGTTCGACCTCATGGTGTATGTGAGAAAAGCACCTAGACTGATCATTTGGAAGATTCTCTGGCGGGAAAAAAATAGACTTCAGGTGGAAAATTCCTGCCAAATTATTTGTAGTTCAAATTTTCTGCAGAAGGCTGAAATGGACAGCATGCAGCACACAGGATGGATTTTAAGAGTTGAGGACTTACACAACACCTCAGGCAACACTTAGTTATAGCAAAGTCAGTGGTGGATTTACAGTGGGTACATGAAAAAGTGCAAAGGGATGTGTACTCCTTCCTCCCCATTCAGATCCCAGTAGTGTGACCTGCCCTAGTTGGGGAAATGATCCCGTAGTGGCTCTACGGTCTGCTCCTCACCCTGTCCCCGTCACAGCTGCATCCAGTCACTGGCTCACCATGGGGCTGACGACAGGTTGTTCACTGATAATGACCCACACTTCATAACTCTTTTTTTTCAGTTGTCCCTGATAGATCATCAGTTCCAGCAAACCTGTGCAAGGCAGTGACAGAACTGCAGGAAGAGACATTATTAGCAAAAGCACAGTCAACTCCAGATACCTAGGCAGAGTCAAGGCATCTGTATTTTCTCATGTTAGAATATAATAATAACAACACAGAAATTCACACTTAAGAGTTGATATAATCTTTTTCTATCTTTGATTTAGAATAAAATCAACAGTTGTTACAGTAATCAGGGTCTATTCACCTTGGTCGAGTGAGAGAGTTGCAATCATTTATTAACTTCATCCTTTTCATGTATTTCAAGCTAGAAAGCAAACACTCATTTCTAGGCATTGTATCTATTTGTTGAACTTTTATTATAGCCAGAGCACTAGTGTTAATTAGATGCTGTGTGGGATTTTAATCTCTATCATTTGCCAGGACTCACACAGGAAGACAGCACCTTATGCAATGCATCACATCAGAGAAATCTATTTAATCATTTGCTTTATTATTCAGAGAGTTTAAAACTTCTCCACATGGTATTATGATGCTCTGTATTCACAGTCCCAAGACAGCACAGAGCAAAACAGTTAAAGCATTAACAGCCTCAAGTTTGCAAAAAGCCTGAGACTAGTTTAAAAACAACAAGATTTTTAAAAGCGTTCAGCTTAGGGCTTTTTCCCCCTGTTGTGAATTTTTTTTATTCTGAGATTTTTTGTTTTTATTTGGGTGAATTTCAAGAATTCCTTAGTATCTGCATGGTCTGGGACTCCTTTTTAATGAATATATTTCTGTTAGTTCTGGATTCCAAGAGATGAGAATTTTCAGGAAAAAAAAGCAGCAAGACAAACCCCAAAACAAAAATCCAAACCAAAACCAAAACACACCAAACAAAACAAAACAAAAAACCAAGAAAGGAGTATAACAGAATCCAAATGTAGTCAGGCATTATGCCTACATTTTATTCACTGCAAGTGACAAGCCCCACTCAAAATAAGGGCTTTTAATTAAAAATGCCAGTTTTTATTGTAATTCAAACTAGGATAATTAATAAATTCTTATACAGAGAAAAAACCAAAATAATTGGGTCAAAGTGCAGAGAACTCACAAGCAGGGAAGAAAGCCCTTTGCTACAACCATCTGAGTCCTCCCAGGTCTGTCTCTGCTTCCCTGCTCGGTTCAGGCCACTCAGAAACTGTCAGCTGGATCGCACCTATTCTGCACCCTCCTCTTTTGTCCTCGAGATTTTGCTTTGTCCATCACTCCAAACAGCTAGCTGTACATTTCTCTGCTTCTCTTCCCAATATTCCCTCCTGAGACTCCCAAATAATCTCTGTGAGTCCCTGTGTTTTTCATTCCCACCCAGGATGGATTTCAGATGCAGTTTCTCCAAGAGCCCCTCAGCTGCTGACACGGTGCAACATTCCCCTTCCTCCAGGACTCTCCCTTGACCATGTCACTCTCTTGTAACCCAGGAAAAAACAAAGCAGACACCAGTCTGTGTTTTGCAAGACTGATTTTACTCTAAAATCAAGCTGGCAATATATACTCTGCATATGTCTTTTATAACCTGCTGTGCTAACCTCTGAGTTAGACCAGTGCCTGTTTCCACAGCCTTGGTCCTGATTTCAAGAAGTAGATTGCTATGTTTTTTGTGTTTATGCGAATATGTGTATTGCTGTTCTGTGCTTTACACTGTGTATTTTCACATGCATCTCACTATGCATCTAGCTCTATGATATCTGCTGAACTCACAAGTAGTACATTTTAAGGCTCTACATGCATAATGCAAATGATAGCATTGCAGATATATATGTATATATGCACAAAACAAAAGTCATTATACAGGTAGAACGTAATTTTACAGTCATGCTTAGTCCTACAGTAACCAAACGTATTTACTAGTTTATTATGTTAGTTAAATATAAATATATTCTGCTATTTTGTTGCTCTCAGAACCCCAAAGTAGGTAGCATCTCTCTTTCCATAAGAGACACAATATATGAACGTTTCTCATTTCCTTGATTAGATCTTTTATAATGATTTTTAAAAGGTCAATAAATGGTATTAAATGTTTACCAGACGTGTTACCCACTGAATTATCAGTACTTATGAGTTGTTGCAAAGCCTAATGATAATTGAGGTTTTTGTGTTCATCTCTTGTAACTCCTTTAATAAAAATTCTGAGAATAGTCTATGACATACCATACATGATCACACCATCAACTTATTTTCCATTTTAAGATGAAAATGACATATAAAGTTTGATCCAAATTAATGCCTAAAGATACCTCTCATCCGTCTCTAAAACACTATCATCCAAATACAAGTATAAATTAGATACAAATCTGCTTAGCGGCAGATGGGGCTGTTATGTCCTGATATATTGTCTATGTAGCTAGTGGAGGGCCTTGGAAGTAAATCCTTTGTAGGAGTTTCAAAGTGAAGAGTATAATCCAAATATAAGCTAATAAACTTTGTAAAGAATAAGCCTTTGAAACTCAGGACAAGAAAACTCTCTCACTTCAGGAGAAATGTTTTTCTTTCTGTAGCTAAGCAATCACTTAGCTGATATTTGAATCTTAACTTATGTTTCCTGAAGTTGTTCTTTGATCCAATACTGCTCAGTCAAAATCCACTATTGTAAGTTTATATATGGGATGGAAGAGTGACCTCAGAATGTCACACCATGTGTTTCTCATGAGCTGTTAGCATGCTATTCCCTCATGATTAGAAACTGCAAGATTCCCCTGTGTTGAATGATCTGATGGTATCATGAGACTTGCATTTCTCTGGATCTTTAGCTACTTCTTAAAGACAATACAGAACAGATTTTTTTTTTTCTCCAAATAAATGTAAAACCTCTATATCATCAGAATAATGGAATTTTGTGTAAGCAAGAGGACAGTAGCTGATTCAAGCTGGTGTTCTGGGGCAAGAACTGGATATTGAGTTGATTGTCTACAAATGACTATTAAATGGTACCTAGATAAATAATACTGCAAAGCATGTGGGCAGGTGCAACGGGACTAGGCAGAAAAGGAATCAAGATATGGTGAGAAACAGCCAGGAAAGGCTGGTTTTGAGGGTGGGAGGAATCTCAAAATAAATCCCAGGACTTCAGGCATCAGGGCTTTAGGTGAATTGGCATCCGAGAGAGGGATGAAGGTGATGGAAGGTGGGTTACAGGTGTTCTTCCTAGTTACAGAGCTGAACTGTAGCCTCAAAGGAGGCTGCCTTTTCTCTGAAGGAAGAGAAGTGCAGCGATTATGTCTATTCCTATAAACTGTGGGGAATGAGATTATACGGGGGTGGAGTGGAAGGAGGAACAGAATGAAGAGATGGGTGAAAGCCTTAGGGTTCCCACACACACACACCAGCTAATCTCCCGAGACCACATGTCTTGGAAGAGGAAGAGCTCATGCTATGGTGCCTGGGGCTCTTCCACTGCTGAGCTGCACACTCTTCCTGCTGTGACAATAACTCCTTCGGAGGAAATGCTAGAGGGAAGGAGGAAAGGATGAAACTTGCATCTTTCTGGGATTATCACCAAATAGTCACCCTGGACATACTCAGGAAGCAAGTGTCCAGTGTTAGCCTGTAAATAAAAATGGAAAAGCAATGACTACAATGTCAAGATACCACAGAAAAACACTCCTTTATTTGACTTTGTGGCTCTGTGAATTTATTTGCAAGTGCTGTCCATTTCCTTTTTCTGCTTTGTCTTGATGCAGAGCATGCTATACAATAAGGACTTGGTGAATATAGTTGTTTCTGAGTTTCTTACTTAGCTCCAAGCACCTCAGAAAAGTTCAGGAATGACTTTCAATCAGGCATTTTTAAATTGTTTTTAATTTATCTAAAAACTAAGCTAAAGAGTTTAATTAACAGGCTCAGAGTAATAGTTATACCATTTTTCCTCTGCTATCAGCTTTCACTTTTATTTACGATGGGAGTCCCCCTTGTATCTCCTTTCCCACAGGGCCCACTATCACTAATATTTCTGTGATCTGTGAATAAACCAAAATTTAAAGTTAGTACTTACAATCAATGCAAATTAATGATTTCTTAAAAAAATATTTCAATCAGGAAAAGCAGCTTTGTAGTTGAAAATCCCATGCTGGCCTTAGAGTGGGAGTTTTTCCAGCCTCTGCTTAAATCCAAAAAAATACTGCAATCTTCTGGCACAGGCTCACTGTAATGCTTTAAAAACAATTTAGCAACTGTCATTGCTGTAATTACAGTAACTAATTACCATCCTTAGCAAACAAATAGCTTAACATAATACGCAAGCCGAATCAATTTTGAAGAAATGCAAATTCCGAAAGCGAAAAAGGGCATTTTGGCAAACCTGAAAGAGAAGCGGGAAAATAATACACTTTGTTTTATCTGCACATAATTCCCAGGGAATATCATATCATAAATATTTGCATTCAGTTCTTATCAGGACATTTGCATTTGCTTCTTATCAGTCTGCAGGCTGGACTCTGCCAGATAGAAAGTAGAGCTCCACACCATGCACATATTTCTAATGAATCACGTCTCAGGCCGAGAGAATATTTTGGCTGGAACTTTATCACTGAGATGAAGAGGTCATTTACTCTCAGAGTCAGTTCATCTTGGAATTGTCTTGAGATTCTGATGTGATTCAACCAACATTTTTTTAAAATGAGAAACAAACCAACTTTGCATTCTGTTTCTGTAGCAGTTATTATGTCTGATTTTCTGAGAAGTAATTCCGCCCCCCAAAATCAGAATCATATGTAAACAGGTTTGATTCATATTTGTGTCGCACACTCTCTAACAAACAATGCTGCACATTTACCAGTGTAGGGAAAAAGAATAAAGCAGTAACAGACTAAAATGAAGCCTAAGAAGGAAACAAGCCGCACTTAATAACCATTATCTTGAAATTTAATGCCAAATCCTTTTGTAGTGCTTCAGAAATGCATTTGATTAGTGGCAGTTTTCTCAGTAATGAGAGGAAATGTTTGTGATGGGAAAACAGTGTCTCTAATGAGCCATCAGATTTCCTTAGCAGTTACCACAGAAAAAAAATTCACCTTTTTATTCTAAAAGATGCATTTCACCTGTAAGAAAAACAAGTGGAAAATGTCATAAACGTTTTCCTGTTGCTACCTCAGATACACAAAGGGAATATACACCAAAAGAACTGAGTCAACTCAATTCTGCTTTCAGCATTCTGCACGTATGCAAGGTTTTGTTTGTTTTTACGTAGAATACAAGTGTGAGCCCATAAACACATTCTGTGATGGCAAAAAAATAAAGACCTCCTATACCTAAGTATAAAACAGATAACTATTACATGCCATCTGGAAAAATGTAGATTTTGCACATTTATTCAATGGTATAATGTCTCTAAATATTTTAATGGAACTGAGCAATTATTTTCCGTGACTTTCAGTGCCAGAATACCCCCCTTTTTTTGTTTGTTTATACATTTATATGTATTTTATAGTCCTGTAGTCTAATTCAGAATTTAAAACAACTTTTCTTTTCTTTTTAAAGTGTTTACTTTAAAGCCGTGCAAATTATCACTTTTGAGTTCCTGAATTAGTGCAACAGCTGTATCCTTGTCAGATGCAAGTTGGTATTGGTCAGTGCAGAGCTGCTGCTTACACCAGCTGACTATTTGGCACTATTTATTTTCACATAACTTCTGAGAAGTTGAATCTTGACTAGTGATCAATCTACTATATGGTGTGTTTTTCCTGTTATGTGTTGTAACATAGAAAACAAATTTGTCTCCTGGTCATTTGAAGCATTACAAAACCATTTTAAAATGCATCTACTTTTTTCTCCATGTAATGATTACTTAAAGTTAGTTTCACCTGATGCCCAAGTATTCCACTTTGATTTATTTGTTGAAACACACTGTGCAGTTTCTAGTTCATTATAATTCAAATGACTGATACAGCTCATTTGGACCAAGGAAAACATTGCATCAGCAGTGTCAGAATTATCTGAAAACAGCCCCTGAAGCCTTATTGCTATTGCCAAAGTTGGGATGTTTTTGATAATATACTGTGATATAGAGTGAATACTGTTTTGCCCTTTCCTGGTGCAATGTTTGGATGTGCAGTGTTGTAAGGAAGAAGAGTGAATATGTGAATGAAGCTTTGATTGAGTTGTAAAGCTACAGAGATCATCCAGTCATTGTTTCTATAGAAGAGTTAACATCACCTAATATTTTTTACTTGAATCATCAGGAACTAGTGGAAAAACCTCCAGCAGCAGAAACAATTGCATCCTCAAGACCTCTCAAAGATCTCCTTCAGAATAAGTACATATCTGAGCTCCTGAACATTTCCTACACACATAAAATGTGTATGAAGAGGAAAAAACTCCCACAGGATTGTCTTTCTCTAATTTTACTTCTATGAAATTAAATATGATTTCACTGAAAAGTAGAATTTTGTATTTGTTGTAAAAATAGAACAGTTAAGCTTTTTTTTCTGTGTTGCTGAACATATACCACTGCAGTCAGTGATAATTTAGTCATTTTAGCTCATTGAGAACAGTTTCATTCTCATCCCCATCCATTCTCCTTTTGTCTCATATTAAATTACATTCGTACTAAACTAGGACTAACAGTGTAGTGCAAAAGCTGTTTTGAACATTCAGTTGAATTCTGTAACTCCTCTGGTCTAGAAATCATCTCTAGGGTTCATGTTTTATCATTTGTTTTTAGCTCTTTCTTTGAGGTGGGAAGGGCTTATAGTTAAGAGCCCATTATCAGAGTGAAGGATGCAGGAAATCCAAAATATTTATGTTTGTTCATGGCACGCGGACAAGAAACAGTGCTCAGGAAAAGGGTTTTCTGATTAAGTGATTGAAAACACTCTGGTGCATGTTAATGGCTTCTTCTGTCCAACAGATAACATCATCTTTAGCCTTATCGCTGTTCTTGAACTTATTTTAAACATTCTCCTGTGCTCTTCCAATTATATACTGTGCTCTTTCGGCATCCCGTCTCTTCACTGCAAATCATCTCATTTGTTTGCTTTCTAATTTTTTTGCCAGCAGGTTGGGTGTAAAAAGAGGCATTTAAAAGCTACTTGAAGTGAAAAATACTTTCCTGAGTAAAATTAATTTACATGGAATTAAACCATACACTTACAGAAAAAGAAAAATTGGTTTTTAAAAGAATAACGCTTGAATTTTAATACCTTGATATCATTCTGGCTGCATGAGCACTCTGAAAAGATAAAGATGAAGGAAGATCTGATCATTATTTAAATGTATGCAGAAGACTCCCAATGAGATAAAATTAGGTAAGATTGTGGTAGATCACAATTTTTAAAACACTGAATATATCCTTGTCTTTTGAGCTGTAAGAAGCTGTCCAGGGTAAGATACTACAAAGGCTTTTGTACCAATCATAGTACCATTAATAGTAACTTATAAGGCACCTTTCATTGTGTAGGATCCCAAAGAGGTTAGCAAACTCTGTCTGCTCCTTCTTCATTAAAGAGCTATTCTTTTCATAAAAGAGCTATGTCTATATCAGAGGTACATTTTTATTTAGATATGATACAGATGTATGTCTCAGTAAGTAGGGAAGATGGCTGATCCAGAAATTAGTACATAACTGTAGGCCTGGATTTGATCTAGTCTGTCGCTGAGGGTGTAGCAGATGAACAAAATAAAACATAACTTCTCTGGTGAGAGGGATAGGGAGGGAGAGAGAGAAAGGGAGAAGACAAGAACGAAGGGAGAACACAGAAGTGGGAAGACTGCCTTCCAAGACCTGATTCAAGATCTATTTCTATATTTTGCTCACTATTAAGTAAAGAATTTTTTCTTAAGCAGTATCTGAAAATTCAACTCCATCTTTTCTAAATCAACCACTCTACTCACCTGGCCAGTCAGATGAGTGTTTAAACCCTTCAGAGCGAGCTGGGTGTTAAAAGAAGTCTGATATTTTCTTGTTTGAAGGGATAATCACTATGACATTTTACAAAAGGTAGGTTACACCAATGGAGGTTACAGTGTTTTAAAAGACAAGGTGAGATGAGCTATTGGAAAGGAAGAGAGCCAGGCTGTGCACCCTGGGTGGGCAAAGGTGCAACAGAGGATCTCTGAGTGAGGGAACGATCAGCAGGATATGAAGCACCCACCCTTTGTCTGCACCTCAACAGAACCAGTGAATAAGAGGTAGATGTAGATCCTATTTACTGTCTTTTATTGATTGCAAACAAGCAGAAGTTCCTAGAAGGGACTTACTCTCTGCGTACATGAAAAAAATTCTGAGTCAAGGTCTATATTTCACATCCCTGGATCTCCTGTCTGTAAGATGAGAATAGAAGACTTCATTCAGATGTTTAATCCTTCCGAGGGCAGGGGTGGGGAAATGCTGATAGAATATTAAAGGTGGTCAGCATTAGAGCTGTATTAGTATTTCTTAATGTAGAAACTAATTGACATTTTTAAAGGAATAAAATAACTGAACACGTTTTTGGTAAATATTACCATTGTTTATCGAATTCTTCATTCTAGAATGCATAGTATTCAACTACACAGAATTACTCTAACACCTCATAAAATTACTTGTTGAACACATTATTTGATGAAAAATGGTAAAACTTCTCAGATAATGTATTCCTTGAGTACTATTCATCCAGCCATAATACAGATAAGAGATTTTTACTAAAACACCAAGCACTTTAGGATCTTTTTGAACTGAAGGACCTACATAAATATTGAGTTCTATGGATAGAAGAGTTTACACCAGTCTAGCGCTATTGAAATTACAGCAGCTATACCCCTTTCTACTGATATAAATCCAACTCAGGTTACAAGTATTGCACAGATATGTTGACTTTCCTTTTCTACTAATGAACATATCACACACTTACTCATTTATCTATCCTTATGTTTCTGTCTAACTTTCTACAGGATACACACGTGAAACTCCTCCTGCATCACTGAAATGCTGGCATCCATTGAGGTGAAAGGCAATTTCTGTTTAACAGGAGACAGAAACACAAAACAAATATTTAGGACAGGAAGTGAAGGAGAACTAATCCAGCTGAAATTCCAAGGATTTCCAAGCAGATAGAATAATATTTGCACATGTGATTAAATTACTTGTTATGAATGATTTTTCCCCATTTAGTCCTGAACTTAGGACTATTTTGCTGAATCTTGTTGTTGTATCATAAACTCTATCATCCACTAAGGGTAATATTAATGCAGATCTATTTTATTCACCAGTGTTTGCTTGTGACTTTCTCATACAGATATTACAATCAATATATTTTTTTTGATGGGGGCTTGTCATAATTAATACTTGTTCTCCAGAGGGCAAGCTGATCATCTAAACCTTATTCTATCGGTCTGTATTCCTGACGGATGGTTACTCTTTAAGGCCCCGTACCTCCTTTATTGAATGGAATACCAAAGGATGAAAAATGGGTGCCAAAACACTGTATCCGTATTAATATTCATGCTGAAAATACTCAAAGTCTTTGAAATCACAGCATTATAAGTGAAGTAAAAATTTTCAGAGTGTCTAAAACAGATATAGTGGCAGAAATAAAGAGTCGAACAGTGCTAACAGCTTATTTTTTAAAATTAGTTAGTTCTTGTATTCATTCAACCACTGCAACTGTCCAAATTGTCCTGGAGGTCTCTCTTCACTCTCAACCAGGACTAAGCTGCTGGTAAGATGATGCAGGTGAGCACTGGCACCATAACAGAAGGATGCCTCACAGCCAGTTTATTTCTGGATCTCCTTGTCTGCATGGACATGAGGCCACCCTGGAAATCACAGCTTACTGGCTGTAAGTCCATTTGGGCTTTATTCCTATTGCTCAGCCATCAGTCTTGTGACTAAGTAAATGTTCACCTCAAATTCCCAAGTTCCTTTCCTTTTATTGAAACTCTGTGGTGCTGGGAGAAGCTGATAGTGAGGGAAGAAGGTCCTGGATATACAGCACCTTGGTGGGGTGGGACTGCTCCTCCTGGATACGTGCAGGCCATCCCACTCACCATCCTGGCAAATGCCACTCATTTCCCAAGACAATAAGGTGGAAGGGGCTGGGAGCAGTGCAGTGGCTGAGGCACAGGCAGGAAGCCCTTCCCCCAGGAACAGGTTATGTGGCTGGGGCCGCTGTCCTCTCCTGCACCGCTTTCCACCAGCCCTTCCCACCACTGCAATCCTGCCACACACATCACTGTGTACAACCATGGAAAAAAGAGTAAAATAGCTTGCTGGCAGAGAAAAATCATTGTGAAGAGTGGTGATGATCACTGGAAAAGTTTTTGGACCTGACAGGTTTTCAAACTTGTGTTTAAGCACCAATTCTATTCCCTGATTCATGTCCTAACCTTCTCTATTAATTGTTCCTTTTGATGAAGTATAAAACAAAGAGAGGAAAAATAGAGTCTCTTTGCATCTGGAAAACACACCAATTGAAATATCATCGTGGGTAAGTCCACTCTGCAGACACTAATTGATATTGTCTGAATAAGTGGAAATGCCTGTCAGAGAATCCTTTTAAGCTGCTGACTTGTTTCCCTATCCAGTATACTTAAAATTGGCATGATGTTAGCTTCCCTCTTAAAAACCCTCATATTTTGATTTATGAATGTTTTCAAATTTCTAAGATTCTCAAAAACGTTGTTTCACCTGTAAGTAGAGAGATAGCTTGTTTGGCTAACTGCCTTGAATGACTGTGTGCCAGGTAATGAATAATGCCATGTTCAATATTCTAAATTTGTGTTCCAAATTCTGAATTCCGAATGAGCTGCATGGAAGTATACTGATAAGTGGCTGATTTTTACTGCAAGGATTGTCTTATTTTAAACTTTAAATTTAGTTGCCTTACTTTACTCAAAGGATTTTTGAGTGGAATGGAATTTAAAGTGATAGTCCATAATATTCCTACCTCTTTCTAAGTCTTGGACGATGCCAAACAGAATGAAGGGGTAAATCAGTGCAATCTATTTCTGCAAAATAAAAGGACAAAACTCATCCCTGGGTGTATCTATCAAGAGTTAAGCCAAGAATGGCTTTCCGTCAAGTATCAAAGTACTGTTTCGATGCTCTCCTGAGGCCAATCAACCTTGTTAAATAAACACTATATTTTAAGTTTGGCACTACTCTTAATTACATTAGATAAAAAAATTGGGGAAAAAAATCAAGTGAGGAACTCAGGGAAAGCATTTACCAGTGTTGGGCTCTGAGATACTGTACTGTTTTCCAGTCTGGAATATAAGAAAGCATTGTGTTTGTTTTTCATTTACATAACCTCGTGATAACTGCTGACTATTTAACAAGCATGTTTGAAAATTGAGGTTAATAAAATCAACATTGACAAAGAGACAAAGGAATTAAGTCTTCTATTAGAAATTTAAAATGAATATGAACTAAATTTTATTTGAATATATAACTGAGTTCATCACTGTGTAAAGAAATGTGAAATGAAGATAGTTCACATATTTTGTTGCTCCACATGCTATGGAGATTGTATATTATTTTAAATTCTCTTTAATTAACACTTCCAGAGCATAACTACTGTCACATATACAGATGTGGAAAACTACTAAAATGGTGCAGTTGATAAGCAAAATAACATCAAAAGTCCATTACAATTATTACAATATATTTTGCTCAGCATAATAACATGGAACTGATAATCATTCTTTAACTGCAACTACATAGCTGCTTTAAGACTAATAAAATGCAAAATAAAGCCCAGTTTCAATATCAAGAAAGTCGTAGCAGCAGAATTGCTGTTAGTCAGTCAAATACATACAGAGGTGTAGCTGTGGAAATGATTGACTACATTAACTACCACTGCATATTGCGATTGCTCTTGATTTTACTTGTACAAATCTTTTAAGTTGTTCAGGTTTATTAGCAAATTCTGATTTACAGAGAGATACCTTTGTTCCTCCTGGTGTTGTTTTAGTCCATTTTATCAGGGTATTCTCCATTGCCAGAGTGCTCTCTGGAGAAGTATATTTGCTGACTTTTAATGTAAGAAAAATACCCATCATCTGGAACAATATATGTTCACAGTATTTTATTGTCTAAACCCCATGTGAATTCATTTACACCTCTGTAGTTTACATGAGGAATGTTTCTATTTCAGGACAAGAGAACATGGTTTTCTCAGTCATAAAGAGCAACAAAAAGGGCAAGTCAAAAGTGAAAGAATGCAATCACTTGGTCCACCAGAAAAATAGTAATATTTGTAAAAAGCTATTACTGAAATCATAAAAAAGTAAATTTGCTGCAGATTTAGGGCCATAGGCATGGAGCTATTCATCACAACAATTTCACTGCAAGATGTAGGGAGCAGAAGGATTCCTAAAAGTCATTTGGTCTCCAATCATCCCAACTCAAGACCAAAGTCAGAGACTCATTAGTAAAATTAGTGCCAGAATACCACAGTCTGCAGTAAGAGATGTAATCCCTTTTCATAATGCTGAATGAAACTGGATCCCAGAAAGACAATGGATTTTTTGTCATAAATTAGTATTCACTACAAAAAAATGAATTGAAATGTGGCTTAGTATTGATGCTCTGTTCCAAAAAGGTATGTATCTTGGAAAAAAAAAATGATAGAATTTGGCCATGTCATTTTTTTTTCCCAAAGATTGTTTCAATTCAGGTCTGCAAGACAGTATTTATATATTATTTTTTATTACATTTTATTTCTTGTCTTCTGTGTTATTTTTTTCATAAAAAGGGATAGAATTCCAAGTTTTCTTCTGTAGAATCCATCCTGTGTAGGTTAAAACTCTGTCATATATATGTAGGTAGTTCTTTAGATGCTTCCATCGTGTCTAAAAAAAATCCAAGGTGCTGTTTTTGAAACCTATAATCTTTTCACTTCCCCAGCTGGCATATTGCTTTCTAATGGCAGTAAATATTAAAAACTTTGGCATTCTTTTCTTATCTACTTTCTTATCTCTGCTTCCTTATCTGTCTCTCCTTGTTTTTCATTGCTCTTATGTTATTCATCAAGATAAAGGAGGGGCCCAAAACTGTCTATTTCCCAAAAGTTTCTTTGTACACTCCATCTTTGTAGGAGAATTTCCTTTTTTAGTTCTTAACCTTTAAGAGGAGCTCATGCCAAGATGGTCTCTGTGCATTATCTGAATCCTGCTGAATATGTTTGAAGTTCAGCCTTATGTTAAAGATGTCCACAGAAGTCTTGGCATCATCTTCAAAGATGTGTAAGGCCATATTTTAAAGGTATTTAGGCACCTAAGCAGGTTTTTATCTCTAGTTTTAGGTGCCTAAACATGAATTTATCTGTTGCATTAGCTGATTAAAAAAATGTGTTTATGTGCAGTTTTAAAAATCTGGCCATAAATTTTCGGGTAATTCAAGAAATATTCAACCAAAACCAGAAAAGGTTCCAGAGAGGAATACATCACTGTATGATTTGGGGAATTTGGTGGCTGCTTCTTCTGTGTGAATTCGGGGCTAGCTTGCAAATCCAGTGATAATTCATGTGAACATTAGAATGTTTGTACTGGAGCCGATGAAACATCCATCTAGACCGTTGTCCCGTGTCCAATAGTTGCCAGTAGCAGACTCAAAAAAAAGGCCCAAACCAAGCAAATAAATCCATGGCAAGAAGAGAACAGTATTTTTCCTGGAATATCATGTTACTCTCATCATGGATTAGGGATTTCCGGAGACAGAGGCTGCCCATGTAACAGCTCCTTAACATGCTGTCAGCACTTAGTGGCTGCAGTACAGCACTGGCCTGAGGTTTGCAAAAAAAGATAGCCAGACCATCTCCAGAATCTCCTTTTGAAGGGTTACAGCTATCTGTTATTCTACTACTGCTATTTCATTTACCCTTAGGATTATTTTCCCAATGTGCCTTACTTCGGATTCATTGAAACTCAATGCATCGGCACAAAGATGCATGAGTACCTTCTTGTAGCCTTTGTCCACTGTCAGTGTAACCCCATGCTTTCTTTCCTTCCTCTCCTTTATGCTCAGAGATTAACTCGTGTCTGTTCTTACCAGCTTTTCTGGTACAGAAATGAGAGTTGCTGATCCATAATGTCAAGAATGTCTCCTGCAGCTCTTTTTAGAAACTGAAGTCACATTTTCCTGTTCTCATGCTGCTGAGACTGAGCCGGAGCAAAGCAGTGAATATCAGACCAGAGTCCAGCAACATATTGAGATCTTTCCGAGCTCTTGAGTGAATGGTTCTAGAGATTTGTTTTTGTTAATTTCAGCCATAGGCTCTAAAACCTCTTTAATTTATGCTTTTGTTTGAGACAGTTCTTCTAACTTGTCCTTTTCATAGAAAGAGGCAAGTGTTGGACTCCCTTTCTGCTCCCCAAGAGTGAACATCAATGCAAGGAATTCTCTGGGGTTTTCTAACTGCTAAAGTTTTATTTTCATCGAGCTTCCCTCTTGCACCTTTACCATGTACCAGCTCTACCTATTCCCTGGCAGACTTCTGGGTTTCTAATGGGTCTAAATATGGTTTTATTGTTAGCTTTTTAAGCTGTTAGAAACTTATTCCTCAAATTCTCTTTTGGCCTGCCAGTGTTTCTTTATTTATGGTTTGAATTTACTTACTGGTGTTTAGACTAGAAAGAATTTGCAGACAAGCTAAATGCCAAGGTTATCCATGAAAGTAGAAGAACTGGATCAGCTTAGGAGTTCACTTTTCTTATCTTGACAGTAGCTAACCCCAGATATTTCTGGAAAAAAAGGAGAGGGGAAACGAAAAAAAGGAACAGGATGTTTTCAAATTACCTACTCTAAGACATTACAGTGGTTGAATCTTTCTCTGAAGCGTAGTATTTTAGATCATCAATATTTTTTAAATCTAATCCTTCTGTGAGTTTGAATCTTTGCTTTCACAGTATCTAGCAGGAGTGAGTTCTGCAATGTGTTCATGTTGGGGCAAAAAACATATTTTCTTTACCTTGAAACGTACCAAATTTCAATACTACCAATTTTTTCTTTCTTTTGTACTGTGAAAAAAAAAATAGATCAGTCAATTCCTATTATTCAGATAAATCTTTCTATTTTGGACTGTTTTGGGGGAAAGAGTCCTTATTTCAGAAGAAAATGAGAAGAAATTGGATACATTCAATATATGTTTGATTTACTTGGGAGGGACTTCGGCAAATTTGTGGGCAGAAGGTTTATGAAATGAATAGGTCCTGATTCTAGTGAAAGGAAGAAGAATAGGAAAGTAGTCACAATAAACTTCGAAAAGGAAAGTGTTGGTAAGCTATAGTTAGATAAATTCCTTGGGAAAGAATTCTGTGAAGAAAAATGAAGTTCAGAAGAACTGGCCATTCATAAGAGAGACAAGATTAAAGTCACAGAAGTAAATAGCTGTGAAACATAAGCAGTGCATAACCAATACTGAAATCTTTAATGCAGTCAAAGAATGAAAAAAAGGAGGGAAGGGAAGGGAAGGGAAGGGAAGGGAAGGGCAGACAATACATTGACAAATGAGATGTATTTTCACCAGTCAAAATAATCCAGTAAATTATTATGTTTAGGAACTCCTACAATGTGGAGGAGATTCACAAGATCAAGGAATGGAAAACTAAGTACTTGACTCATAAAAATAGAAAAAGAAAACCCTACGAAAAGCTGCATAGGACACTGTACATGTTTTTTTTTAAATCTTGTGTCTAATTATTAGCCAATAACATGAAGCACATAGAAGATAAACATGGTTTTGTCCAGACAAATTATCTCAAAACCTATCTATTTTCTTTCTTTGTCAAAGTGACTGGAATAAACTGGAAAAAGATAATGATGATGTATCTTCCTAATTGTAAAGTTTTTATGCTGTCATATTACATTCCTAAGAAAATAATATATGAACTCGATTAAATAACTACATTTTAGGTGAATAATTTTTTTTGTGACCTGCATTAAGAACTGGAAAGCATGATTGGTGAATGTCAAAACTGGGAGGGAGGATTACAGACACTTTGAAGAATAAAAAAAAATAAAACATTGAAATCTGCAATTAATGAAATTAAACCCAAGAGGGAAAAAACTATAAAGTGATACATGCAGAAAGGAGAAGTCAAACACAAAAACGCAAAATGGACAGTAACTAGAAAGAATGATGTACTGCAGAAAATATCTTCGGCACCACAGACTGAATGTGAGGCAGAAATATGACATTTCAAAAAGAAAATCTTAGTCAAAGATGCAGAAGAAGGATGTGAGATTTGGGAGGTAATTATTCTGGTCTATCTACTACTGGTGGAATATTTTGTCCAGATTTGGGCACCATGCTTTAAGAAAAACTGAGTTTGGCGAGAGTCCAGGACAGAGTGACAAGAATGATTAGAGGTTTAGAAAGCATGGTCTATGAAGAAAGGTTGAAAGAATTTGGTTTGTTTAGTCTAGGAGAAAACAGACTGGGAGACAGACATGGTAGCAGCCTTTCAATATGTAAAAGTTCGTTACAAAAGGACTAAAATTATTTGTTGACTGTAGGTAGGTTCAGATATAATTGGAACTCTTTTCTGTAAAAATTTGAGTTATATATTAGACATGACTTTATGAATGAGCTATTTAAGCAATGAAGCACCCAAATGAAGAAACTTATGCAATCTCAGTTGATGTTTTTTCATATCAAATAAACCAAACACTTATATACTGCATGTTAGATCCTCTGTCAGAGCAGGGGGAATATTAGATGGTCTCCTCATCAACCCTATTTTCCCATTATGCACAGTTCCTTGGTCAGAATATCTTGTATCCAGAAGCAAGGAAACATGGACAAAGGAGTAAAATACACTACCCCTTATTATACACTGTTTTCATGACTTGACGCTAGTTTTTTGTTTATTCAAACAGCCAAACACATTTTCTTCAGAATAATTTTAAATTAGTTCTCTCTCGACTCTAACAATAGTAGTCATCTGTCAGTAAATCTCTTCTCTACCTACTGTCTTTATGATAGAACCACAGCTGAACACAGTGTTCCAGTTGAGAATGAGCTGCTTGTTTGTGACCTGATATAACTTGTCAGGGTAATTGTCTATCCTAGTCTTTATTCAGTCTTATACATTATTTCTGTCTTTAGCCATTGTTGCCAATGACCTGACTTTTTTCCGGATGCCTGTTCACACAGACTTGCATGGTGCTCCTCCTTATCTTTGTGTGTGCTGGTTATTCTGAATGATGTTCTGTCACTGAACATTTTGTTGCATTGTTTTTTACCCTTTCTGCCCATCATTGTTATATATTAGGAAACAGCCCTAGTTTACATTCTTTATATTCTCTTATCTTAATCTATTACTAGGATAAAACTATCACATTAATATCCTCTGCCTTTTTTTATGTTCTTCATGACAAATGCCTATAAAGTCACTCCATAGCCTTTATTTTACCTTAACACCTTATACTGAGGGATGCACAGTAAAAGTAACCTCTTACCTGACTTGTCCACAGTTGAATGTCTTTCATGTAGTGGAAAAGAACAGGATCTTAGGAATGCTATTTTAGATGTCTATTTTAGATGACATGAACTAGTTGCCAGTTGCAGTCCACTGAATCTAAAGATAGTCTGACTGGCTCGGAAGTGGGGTTTAAATACGTTGGCCAGGTGAATTATCCTAAGAGTGTATGGAGGTATCTGAATAATTACTCTTTTTCATTGTGGCTGAGAAGTATGTTTTGGAAAACAATAGCTGCTAAGACTTCAGAGGCTGAAATTACATCTAGTCACTGCTTCACACATTGTTCGGCATTGTAGAATACCAAATAAATATCAGAAACTTGTTTGTGGTGGAATCCACTAGAGGATTACAATGACCTCCTTAGGTGTGTGACAGAGCACAAACTTCCTCAGTACATGATGCGCAAGGGATGATGAAGCATCAAAACAACGGTGACACCAACAGTAGAGTGAGCATCAGTCCTGTGTAAGCTCTGAGCTGGTGTCCTGCATGAAGACACAGCTCCATGGACAAGCTGAAACTACAACTTTCTGCAAAGTAGTATTTGAATACCAGGACATTCCTAGCTGAAACGCTATCTTAAAAAAGGCCTTATGACCCTTTCTTGAGTCCAGAAAGATTATTTATTCCCAGTCAATAGAGAGCTGATGTTGCACAAAGAAGGAAACCTTCTGAGGTAAAAGCTGAAGTGGTCTATACCAAACATCCTCTGTGAGGACACTGAATTCTCTACAAATTGAGCATGAAAACTAACAGCAAAACTTGGGAAATGAGACCGTGTAGGTGAAGTTTAATGGTATAGAAATATAGAATAGCCCAGGTTTGAATGGACCTCAAAAAATCATCTGATTCAGACTTTTGCAGGAGAAGGAGCTTAGAAGAAATGACATTTCCTTTACAAATGAGCCAGGATGTCTATCTTGGCCATATGACTGGGCAGATTTGCTGTTACATGGCAAAAGCCAGGATGAAGCATGTGTTGTTGGCTGAGATAGGCAAAGATCTGCAAAAATCCTCTTGACTTCCCCTACATATCTTCTTTATGTATAACTGCATCAGGAGGTTAAGAAGAGAGAGGACATGAGTAGATTGACAATATATGTATAATATCACTAGGATGAGTCCTTTAGCTCCATCATGACCACCCTTGTCTCTGGATTCCTTTACCACCTCCAACACTGACAAGAATCTCACAAGTGAAAAGAGAGACAATTCTGCTTTGGGGCTTGCTCATTCCCTGAAAGTCAGTAATGAAAGTGATGAAATTGTGGCTATGATTCAACCATGGTATAGATGGTTCCTAGGCAACTTCTTATAAAGCAGTAAGGCTTTGTCCATGCCATCCACTTGAAAGGAGTCAGCTACTTGAGATAGCTACAGGCAGAGATGTCAGGTTTTGGAAAATAAAACCCATGAAAGCCTACAAACTAAGACCACAGAATTAGCACTGGTTGGGATGATTTGGTCTGGTTAACCTAGATTTTTGCAGACACCAAGCCGATAGGGATTATTGCATTGTTTTATGTTTAAAACTAAACCCCCAGGATTTTCTCTCCGTAGTTATCACTGGCTGCAGAATCAACTCCTTGATGTTGAATCAAAAAACTATAAAAAATGAAAACAGCTACCATATGTTCATCACTGTGATCTTTTAAAACGTGCACTAGGTACGAGATGATAAAAAACACACTTTTCTGAATCTTCAGGGAGCCTGAAATTTCATCTGTAACAGAGATGTAACCAGACTGCTTCATTCAGTTTGATTGTCCATTGTGAAACTTAAAGATAATAGGAGTGCAACAATTGTTAACTATTTAAGTGCTGATTAAGTGGAAGGATATTTTTGTGACTGTTCCACAACCCCAGACCTCTACTATATTTTGTGTTCTTGCTTGTTTTTTAGAGGTCTTAAAATTCTATCATGTGTCCCTATCTTAGCCCAAGGCAACTTCTAGAATACAGTTCTGTACATACCTCCCAAAAACTATAGCACACTAAAGATGTCTGGTTAGAGTCAGATAAATGAGATATCCCAACAGCAAATGAAGAAAATACCTGGAAATTAAAAATTTCATTTAGATTTCCAAAAGTTTCTGTCCGTGTCCCTTAATTGGCCAAACTGTGACCATCGTAACTACTGAGCAGTAGCTCAGTCTAAAACAAGTAGGATCACTGAAACCAGGGAGAAAAAGTATGGCTCTACCATGAGGAGACGTGTCACTGCCTGGTCCAGACAATGGTGCCTAAATTAGAAGTGCACTCAGGAATCTGCCATTGTACATCTCAGCAGTTGTTCAATGTTCACAACTGCAAGCCACATCTTGGGTTGGGATTTATCTGTGGTAGATATTACCATACTAAGGACAGGGTTTTAGTGTAAACCAAGCACAGTGCTAAGATATCCAAGGTAGCCTGGCTACTAGAAGCAGTACAGATATATTTGTGTGTAGGCTCATGGTATGATAGGCAGTAGTTATCCTTCCTGGTTAAAGCTAGCTCAGTTATCTCTCTAATGCACTACTGTCTGCCATGTGACATATCCTTGAAACAGTTCTTATTCCAGGAAAAAATGAATATTATGAGCATGGTCACACAGTAACAGTGTGGTAGAATAAGGAACCGACTCCTTAATTCTTAGACTCTGGTGTTTAATTAAAAGACCATACTGCTGCTTGCTCTTCAGTGAGCCTTTAGTGAGCCTGGCTCTGACAGTGCACCCAGTACCAGTTTGGCAGCCCCCATCCAGGCTGCTGCCTGGTGCCTGGGCACAGCCAGGGCTCCTTCCCAGCACAGGCACCTTCCTTTCCCAGCAGAGTTCCCCAGCCCCTCCCAAGCAGCAGGTGAAGTTCCTCAGCTCACTTCCTCAGCTCTGTACCAGGACTCTGGGCCTCATCAGAGTGATTTTCAATGCTGGGTTGAAGGAGTAATACATGCAAAGAGACAGAGACCCTGCTGTCAGCCAGCTGAGCCAAAATCAGTCATGGTACAAGCCATACTAATGTAAAAAGAAGTAAGGTGTTTATGTGCAAGATCTGAATGTAAAAAGCATTCATAAAGCAGGTGTAGAGAAAAGAAGGAAACTATACTAATTTTAAAAGCTTTTTTCATAGTCTGTTGACAAGCTGACAAGCAGTTTAGAGGCTTATTTTACCACATGGATGTGAGCTAGAACTCATCAGAACTTTTTGTCCTTAATTTTGTACTCATGGAGCAAATTCTTTGTTTGCAGGAAGGCACTTAAAAATCTAATTCCTACAGCAGGAAGACACTTGATTTAAAGCTAATTCCTATACCTTATGTTCATTCACTGGAAAACTCTCTTCCTTCAGGAACAATTATATGAAAAATAAAGCAGAATGTCCTCGGCAGAAGAGATTTCCACTGCTATATTTGTCCTTTACATTTCATATGAATCAAGCAATGTAACAATCATAGCTCATAAAGGCAAATCAGTGCCCTAAATTCTGCACCGCCTCCAGTTTGAGACCAGGAAAAGACACGAACAAGTTATTTCAGGTGAAATAGAGTTAGTCACTGCCACCTTTTCCTTAAGGGGTGCCTTGCAACAGAGTGTCTTTCTTTGGACTCCATTAGAAAAGCTATGGTCTGAAATGACTTCATATTTACCAGCTATGGCTAAGGCTGTTACCACAAGGTTCTGTGAAAAACAGGACATTTTTAAAGTGAGTTATTGAACTAAGTTTTCTGGAAGGTGCATGGATATTAATGTAATTCCCGGAGAAAGCATGAATTCCCTCAGATTTTCTGAATTTCTATATCTACAGTTCTGTAAGACTTCTTTCCATAATGTACTATTGAAAAACAGGAGAGCAATGGTGTCTGATGGGCATTGATCCAAAATAATTTTGAGGCTATTAATCCAATCAAACTCCTGAAGTATCTACTGGCATAAGTTCTTGGTGGGAAATATTCTGAAATGCTGTGGAATCAGGAGGATTTCTATGTCTGAATATTTTTATCATGAGAGTACTTAAACTACAATTCCAAAGCAACATCTACACAAAGCCATTGTAAATCATTCCTTTCTCTTTAGACTCCACAAGGAACATGCCAAAGCTCTCATCTCATTTATGTTGAGATGAAAAACAATTAAGAATTACATGAAAAAAAACTAACTTTAAAAAAACCAGGTGTATATTAACACTTGCCCTAAAGCAAGTATATTTTACAAATATACAAAGAAATGATAATTAAAGACTAAGATAAATTTTCACCAGAGTTGAACTTGTTTCTGACTTATGCTGCTTGGCTGAGAAATCCCCCAAACCCTGTCACTCTCCTTGCTGTGTTCACACACTGCAGAAATCACAGTGAACATGCTGCCAAAGCAGATTGCGGTGGTTTCTTTCCTCATCAAACTATAAAACTGTTGCATTTATCTGTACAAAAATGTTAGAGCTACTTTCAGACTCCTGAAGAAACAGCACATTCCTCCAATTTCCTTTGAGTATCATTATGCCAGAACATATCAGTATCTGACTTGGGCAAGCTGACGCCCCCCACACCAGGGTAGAAATACAACTAATGAGGTTTTAAAATAGACAAGTTATGATATTCAGTATATCTCCCACTATATCTGTGGGTTAAACAACAAGGTAGTGGTTTGCCCTGAGGAAAAGGCTAATGACACAAGCAGCTCCTGCAAGATTTGTCTGCAGTTAAACTATTTTGTTTTAGACACCAGTGTAGGATTGTTTCCATTTATGTCAATAGAGCACTTGAGAACACTAACGTTTTAATGAAGTCTTCCATTTCTGCTGTTTATGAGGGTTATTAGATCTCTGGTGTGGCATGCTCAACTCTAAAACCTCCTAAGATCAAGCTGTAATTGCAGAGCAGGCCATGGTTTGTACATGGGAATACAGCTCGAGCCAGTGCTGCTCAGCTCTCCTGTTGCCCTGACAGTCCATAGCGTGGAGGATTCCTCGCTGCGCCTGGTGCTTACCAGGACACTTCAGCTGGCAGCTGGTCCTGGTGGCGTGCATTGAGTGAAAACTGACAGACTGATGGATGTGTGTGCCACTTTGAGAACCTGCATTACAGCATCAGCAGGTGCTTTGAACATCCAGCCTGTTGCAATAAATATTGGCTGATGGCTGATTGATTAGCCATCTGATAGCATCTTCTAATGATCTTTCTACTCTCTAGAGTATTTTTAAGAAGTCCCCTAAAATGTAGCTTTCCCTTCTCCTAGCATGGCTTTAAAATTACTTGCAGTGTTCTAAGTTAGCAGAACCTGATATTTCTACCTTCTGGTGGAAGTCCCATGCCAAATTTGATCCACTGCAACACTGAGGCATTTTGATGGTGTATTTTGTGCCTTGCAGGAGATGGAAAAAATTATTTGCCTCCCCTCTGGTTTCTGCAGGGTGATTGATAGCCTGATTAAACCAGGCTGACTCCATTTGGTTACAGAACTGAGGTTTTGCTACTGTGAAAAAAAATCCTGTTACAGTGCTTTGCAGTTAAAAAAAAAAAAAAAATCACGTGGCTTTAGACAGAAATATCTGCCTCCATGGAGACAGAGCAATGTTCGGAGAGGACAAATGTTAGTTCTTAGTTTGAATATTATTTGCTACTTCCAGAAGTCCAGGATAGTGAGGCCCTCAGAACGCAGAGAACTACATCCACATCCTTTGTGATAATGGCAAAGGCAATACAGTTTAGGGAACTAAGATCTACTTCTGGTGGATATGAAACAAATTTATAACTCTTTTCAGCGAGGCTACATGCTAGATCTGTCCTTATAAAAGTCCTATTGAAATGTATTATAACTGCATACTTGAATAACGAAGTGATCACCTTCTGTTACTGAGTTTAGAGTTTAAAGAGGTAGGTCTGTGTTTCAAGGGGGTTTGCATAGGGACTGGGTGAATCAAAAAAAATCACTATACCTAAGCAAGTAACAAATACCAATTCATTTGAGACTTGAAGGTTAGTAAACATGACGGGCAAATGGCAGATCTCTGGATAAATTTAAAAGAAACTTTTGCTAAATTTCGAGAACCTGGTCACTTTTTTTGAATTTCACTTACTTATGTGCAACCACAGGACTGGGCAATGACTTTATATTTCCTCACAGTTTTCTGTTTTAGTGTCACAGGACCTCTGTTTCTTTTTGCCATTTTCTTTATGCATCCCAAGATTCATTGTAAAAGCAGTTTCACAAACAACAATTATTTTTACTTGCTAGCAAAAATCTTACTAACTGTACTTTACTCCAGGTTGTAAATAAAGGGTGTATTTGTTATTGCCTTAGTGAATTGTATGAGTTTTACATCACTCCAGCAATTATGCCAAGCCGATGAGTGTAATGTAAATAATCCAGCAATTGTTTTTGTATTGTGCCAGTGTATAAGGTCACTGCCCTAAACACTGAGTCCTGATTTAACAAAGGTTATTTTTTTTTAATAAGGCATACTAATCCCACTGTATTGGTAGCTCTGTCCCTCTTTTGAGTTGAGCTCTGCTATCCCACAAATTGGATGAAAATCTCATTAGTGGAGCTATAATGAGTTGGCAATGAAACCCCTTCAAGCTTGCATGCTTACAGCCATTTGCCTGTTTGTCTTTCTCTTCATCATGCGCCTAAAATTGCCCATTAGGATTCCAGTGAAGAGCAAGTCTGACTGGAGCTGCGATGCTGACAGAGCCACCAAACAGGCAGAAATCTGTCAAAACCCAAAGAGGGGGTAGGGTATTATTTATGGGAAGACTGCACCTGTGCACGTGTATACGCTTGCTCATCCAGAGGTAAACTATAGGGGAATGGGGGGAAGAGAAGAGGGAAAATAGAGATAGAGTAGTGGGATAGAATTAGGGGAAAGGGAGTAAGGAATTTGTTTTATTAGAACTTTTAAGTGTGAGCCAGCAGCATTTTATTGTACCTGAAACTAATCAGATGCTAATGAAAGGAACTTCAAGCAAGCTCTTGCTATAGAGTGTCATGAATGCCAGCATTAATGCAGAATAGGAAGAGTCACAAGATGGTTGTGCAGATCCTTTGAACCAAAACTGTTCAAATATGACTCCAACACAGAAGAAAAGAAGTGGAAACCATGGTCAAAGCACGACCACTCGAATGACAGATGCTTCTGCTGCCTCCCAGAGAGACAATATTTTAAAAAATCAACATCCAGGACACTGAATGCTTCAGAAAAACTGAAGTCTTGTTGTGATAGCAGAAGCCTCAAAGCTACCAAGACTAACAGGAGCTTGGGTAAAGTATTCTAAAAGCCCAGTCTGTCACAGGTACAATGAAGTCAGACACAGTCTCTACAATTGGCTATAAGCATATTTAAGTGTACTGTACATAGTCAGCAAATATTTCAGAAAATCAAGTTGCCAGTAAGTCTTTACAGAGACACAAGAAGCTTTTGCACTGCTATTAAAAAAAAAAAAAAAAACCAAAAAAAAAAAAACCACCATTATGGCAAACACTTGAAACTGCAATCCAGTTACTACTTGAATGCAGAATTGGCCAGGCATGGAATATTGGTCAAAACTCTCACTGTGTTTATCTGTTTATCTGTAAGATTCAGCCTTAAAGAAGCTTGGAATATTCTATTATCTTAAATGACAAACAAATGAAAAAAAAAAATCCTTCTCAAATTAAGGTCTTTCAAATAAAAAGAGAAAATAGAAAATATGAGGCATTTTAGAAAAGCTCTGGCTAGCATTTAGCAACAAGAAAAAACCCACCAAATAGAAATGGGAGACAAACGCAGGATGATGTCCTTCCCAGAAAAGAAAGTATGTTCAATAAGTTGTACTGTTTAGACCATGAAACTGCATGTCTTCATTTTCTTGCTTTTTAGTTTTCATTTATAAATGTGTTTCCTGCTTTGAAATCAGGATTTTTACCCTTTGCTATGTTAAACTTTGCTCAAAACGAAGTCAAGAAAATCTGATAGGCACAGAGCTTTTAATGAATTCTAACAATTAAACAATTAAACTTGCATTGCAGTCAGACTTCTAAAATTCTTATTCCCTAATCAAGTTTACCAAACTTTTACAATGGTGGAAGGTACAAGTGAAAACACAGTTAACATTGACCACCAAGAAAAGAATCGCGGTCATGTATCAAATCAAAGAAGATCGATCTGACGACAGCTATAAAGAAATTGAGGTGGGATTCATTGTACTTAAAACTGACTATATAAGAGTTAGAAATATAATCTAAGCTAGTCATGCGGACTTCTTCTGTGGTAGTAAAGAGAGAGGAAATTCCAGAGAGTGATTCATGACACTCTGTGATGAAGAGCATCAGTCCACTGTCTACAGAGGGAGCCTAGAAGACAAGCATAAGCTCTGATAAAATACTGCAGAAAATTAAAATGTTTGACTGAGATTGTTTCTGCCCCACAGCCATCTGCCCCAATTTCTGTAAAATATTTCAGCCCTTAAGAAACATCTCATCTACATATTAATCACCTTCTGAAGCACTGCAGCCTTTAAACCTGTACAGGACACAGTAGAGGATCAGTAGTAAATTCGTGTGTGGATCAGGTGACCTGGCCTTAGGCTGGCTATTCATATCACAGATGCAAAGCAGACTTTCTTTCTGCTGTTGAGTTTTTAAACATTGTTCCTCTTCTATTGGAGACCTCAAGGTAGACAACAGTTTTCAGACAATTGAAGTTAATAACACCAATAGCCTGCTTGATATTGGTATATCCTAATTACTATGTTAAGCATAAACTATTACTTATTGTGTGTGAAATCTGTTAGACTGAAAGAGAATTAGTGTTCAGCAATATAGAGGAAATGTTTTGATTTGTACTATGGACATTGGAGACTCATTATAACTTAGTGAGTTTTGAATGTAAGCGAAAAAGCAAAACAAAAAAATCACAATTTGAAGTCTAAAAAGCTATATCTCAAGATGTGTTGGTTCAGGGTTTTTTTCTCACTTAATTTTAATTATTTATAATAACACTGCATGAAATAAGCTTAGCAAAAATAATAAAGTTTTAATAAAAGGAAATTTTACTGCTGCGCCTCACTTCTACGTGTTTCTTAAATTGAAAAAGATGTCAGAAAGTTTGTTAATTACAGGTCATACATATCGTTATAAATTAACTGCTTTCTTTACTGCAAGTTTTGTTAACCATAAAATAATGATTCAGTGAGTGCTGAATCCATATTGATTCCTCACCGCAGGGCCCAGAATGGATGTCTGCAGCTTATACCATTTTATGCTACTCTACAGGGTCATTTCTCTCACAGAAGACTCATAGCGAGCTGCTTTATGCCATCCTGCGCTCTCAGCCAGGTGTATGTGTGTGCCTCAGTGGATGTGAACAGCTTTAGCTCTATCTGCAGTAGCTAAACAGCATGTAGGAAGACACAGAACCATGACCAACTGTATCATTTTCTTCCAGATGAAATAATTTCTTCTCAAGTTGTATAAGAGACAGGACCATCTGATAATGATGCTGGAGAAGAGAAATGAGAACAGTAGCCACAATTGATCAAATACAGTGTACTGTTGAGATCACTGCTTGTGTTAACAAAATTCACTCTGGCAATGGCATAGACTAAGTGTGCTGGCACTGAAACAGCTCTAGAAGATACTTACTGAAGGATCTGAGTGTTATGGTACAAAATTGGAAAAAGCAGGAACGGGGACAAGAGGTCACATTTGATTTCACACGCTGTGCTCAACACTAACATTGCCGCATCTTAGCTCTGTGTGCCAGATCCTGTCTGTGCAAATCCAGACCAACTGCTGAAGTCAATCTCTTTTTTCTGTCTATAAAGAAGAATATTGTCCACCCTGTGAAACAAAGACTAATATTGCTTTTCTTTGAAAGCTCTTTATTAGTTGTTTACTAGAAGTGGGACATGTGACAACACACACCCAGTGGGTACATGAGTTTCACCACTGTGACAGCAACAGAACAAAGCAGTCAGTCCCAAAGGATTGGGCAGCAGTTTGGTAATGTTTTTTATTGACCAGTTACAGGTTTTTTCATAGACTGCTTTTTTTTTTTTATTTTAACTATGCTAAGCAGTTCCAAAGTCAGAAATTTCTTTGGTTTTTTAAGTAGCTAATGTTCAGAACAACTCATTCCACCTCGTCTTGGCTTACTCCACCCTCTTCTATCACATAATGGTAGGTATTCTTGTGCTGTATGGAGTTGCATTCAGCTTCCTAACTCACAGATCATGGTTCAGGGCAGTAGATTTTGCCAACAGAGAACAGATAACAATTTTAGCATGATTTTTTTTGTAAGGAGCAACTTCTCACCTTTGAACACTATGATGCAGAACTTGCAATTACCACTCTGGGTTTATGTGATTATTTTATCCTTGTGATACTGTCTTCTTTATCCTCTAGCTTCTTGGAATAATAAAGTTGCCAAATTTTTTTTTTGTTATTATTTTTTCATATCACATTTTAATGTGTTGATGTAATTGTTTATAAATTGGCAATGTTTTATCTCCAGCTAAACCCCAAGATCTTTAGGAAAAATGTCAGAGATGTCAGGGAAAGAAACAGCCATGTTTCCAGGAACTCCAGTATCTGACAGAAATGTTCAGATCATTGTTCAAGTTGTTAAGAGGTTGCCCAGGGATTTTAGGCTGAGCCATAGAAGTTGTAAACATCATTACTCCTCTGATCATTCTCCTTCTTGTCTTTTTCAGTGCTCTCCTGAAGGCTTATATTCAAAGTGGTAGTGATGAAATACTGGAATTGTACTTTCCTTTCTATCATATGTTAAGCTTATGGGCAGGCAGTGTTGATAATAATGATGATGATCTTGAAGTCTCTGGAATCTGTTTTTCTGCCTTTTACTGATCTATTCAGATACAAGATCCCAAAGGTTCTTCCCTTTTTTCTTTCATCTGCCAGTAGATCAGGCTTCTGATCTCGTTGTTTGTGATGTCTAGGAGAGGAATATTGGCCACACAGATCACAGTGAAGGGCAATGGTGATGCTATCTGTGGTTTACACATTGTGCCAAATGTATTATGGCATTATGTTTTATAGCCTTTCACGTGTGTTATCCCTCCTCCCTTTGTGTGTCAAGAGGCAGCGTGCAACTGCAGCCAGGACTGCAGTGAATGATTTTAGCTGAGCTATCTTACCCAGAAGAGTCTTTATTGACATTTTAATGTCTCTTTACACATTTCCTATATCGGGGCCTTCTGCCTCTAAAACTGATTTTCTTTCCATGATTGGATTTCTTCCCCAAGTTTCCACAATTACTCCCTTAGCCGATACCTGTAAAGTTGTCTAAGAAACAACTCTTTAAACAGAAGTTTTTCAGACTTCTTCCACCTTTTCTTCTAGTTATATTTAATATCTCAGCGTCTGGTTTTGGATGTAATACTCTTTATGGAGTAAGTCACTTTTTTGGTTATTCTTCCAATGGCCTCAGTTCTACTAAAGTCCCTGCAACATATGTTCAAAATAGGGCACAGAATTAGTTGTCTTGAAGAGAGGCTGTTTCTGCTAATTTTGTGTTTAAGGAGTGAGTTTTCTCTAAGGCATAATGGTTCAATGACTTCTTCTGTAATTAAAAGTAAACAATTTGTTGCAACTTGTCTGAGCTGTGTGATTTCTGGAAAGACTCGATGATCTCCATGGGGTGAAGATAGTTTTACCTGGCTTAGTAACCATCTAAGATTATTTATATGTGGGGTGGTTATTAGTAATGTTTTGCAAGATGCATTGAATTTCCATTCAAGTTTTCCTTTGAAGGGTGAATAACGACAAGTTGTAAATTATGAAAATTGGGATAATAAAAAGTTCCCCCAGGAAATTCCCAAGGGGTTATGGACTGGGTATGAGGTGCAATCTTGGAGGGGAAGGTCTCTGTCTTCAAGACAGTTTTATGTTAATTTTCAAGAATTATATTATTGTAGTGCAATACATTCTTAATGCGTTCTTTATTCGTGTATGAGGGACAAAATCAAAAACCTCATAGTCTTTGCATATTGTCCTGAGATTTTCTGGTTTTGGCAGTCTTTATACTCTACATCTCAATCAGAAACCAATCCCCAAAAGTACTAGTATTTCTTTTTGCATCCTTTTCATTCCCATGGGAAATTTGCATTGGTAACCACACTGGAGTAGATTTTTTTCCAATAAGATCAATGTTAACAGTTTGCAAATGGTTGAGAGATGTAATTATTTAGGAGTTGGGAACTACTTGATGGCCAGTGCTTTTCTTTTCCATAATTAACACTACTCTGACATGCATCTTAATGATTACTCTAATGAGAGAACTCACTAGAATTTTGAGCTGGTCGTGGTGCAAAAACACGAAATACTGAAACCAGAAAGTATGGACAACATCTGGTCCTGCCATTTTTTTTCTTAAGGGATCTCTTGACTGCTTCTGCTACTGATTATAGTTTTATTTTTTTGTCAAACCTCTCTTCCAGGATCTTTAATCCACCTGGTATTTCTTTTCTGTTTAATAAGGTTGTTTGGAATTTTGTTGCACAACTTCATGGACTTTGGAGTTTCTAGAGATTCCTCCTAATAAAGTCATTTGTTTTAAGTTGAAAGGTCTTTCAGTCTGCATGACTTCTATTTTTATATCTTTTAGTCTGCCGGTAAGGAGGGCATGGTTCACATGCTCAGTGCTGGATAATTGATAAATATTAATAATAACCTGTGTATAACAAATTAAAAGAAGGATTTTTTTTTTTTGTAAACACAGATATTTTTATATACTTGAGCATTTATAAATTGCATAGCTTCTGAAACTGTGACTGACTTTGTTCACCGGAAATGTGTATTTTTTTTGTTAGTGGTTTTCCTCTTTCTCCATATATTTCCTTCATCTTACCTAAACTTAGCTCTGAATGATTTTATTTTGTTGTTTGTTTGTTTCTTCCTTCATTCTTCTTCAGATACTGTTCTGTAGAAATACTATTACCTGGACTCCATTTGTTGAAGAAGATATGCTCTTGGGTATAATCCACAGGCTGCAAGTTTGGCCATCTCACCAGTTTTACACAGGAATTGAATAAGAAAGGTTAAAGGATTAAAACTTCAGGTATGAAGAACAAATACCTATTGATATCTCTGGAGTCTTAGAGAGCTAGGGTAAAGTCAGTATAGTGTTCATTTATTCAGAGAGAGAGAAGCCTCAGAACTTTGTGATTCATGGTAGTGAAAAGCAATTGACAACAAAGACGGTATTAATGTCTGCTTTGATCGGTAATGTTTGTGACACCTGGATCATGTCTATAAGATTAGCTATCATTACAGCTAGATACATCTCTTCCTCATTCATTTCAATAGTCTGCTTGGAAAGACTTGAAATATGGATGGCAAGAAATTATATGTCACAGGAAAGGGATCACCATTACTCTTCAAAATGAGCATGGCCAAGTAGCAAAGGTAAAAGCTGCAGTGATTATTTCCCAAATATATTTTAATTGACAGTAAATTAAATTTATTTTCCCCAAGTCCAGTCCCGTTTTGCCCATAACAATAAGTGGTAAGTGATCTTCTTGTCTTTATCTCAACCCACATGCTTTTTCATCCTATTTTCTTCCCTTGATGCACTGTGGCTTAGCTGTTAGCCAAGGTTAACTGACCACATTTAATCATGGTCTGGTTTACTGTCCTTTTTACTGAGGCTCCTGATGTAGATGCATTTTTCCATTCATGTTCGTGAGTGTACCTTTTAAGAGAATCCCCTGACCAGGCCCAAGGTTGACACTGCAGGGAGGTTTCAAAGCATAAGGGCTGGATTTCCTTTGGAGGAAACGATCTAGGCAAAGTTCTAAAAGGACTGCTAAAATGATCCAGCCACTAAGGGGTATTTGGGCTGGGGAAGGCTGGAGCTAGCTCATCCTGAAACACGGCATAGACACTGGGCCTGACAAAAGCCCTTCTGGCTGTACAGTTCCAGTCCCGTAGTGCTCCCTGCTAATGTAGACAAAGCCAATGGCCTCCTTGAAGATTACTTGCATTAGAGCTAAAGAACATAGACAAGTTAAACAAAAGACAAGATGGATTTGCTTTGGTGTTTCATAATTTCTGGCTGTATCTACAGTGCTGTAGGAACAGTCCCTTACCTAGAGACCAGAAGGAAAAAAATATATCCCATACTGACCTAGGCCCACTGCCCCAGACATGATATGCAATGTCTCCAGGTATTTTCAGGTCATTAAAGAATTCACACTTCTGAAATGCACTTTAAAATATAATTTTATTTTCAATTTGAAGTGACTCAGACAGTTCTGTCATGGCCTATGACATGGTGTTTTATAGCTTCATGCTGCAAATGTGATGCATACTATGGGCAGTGACAAGACATGAAACAGGCAGGTATATATATACTTGTAGGTATAAAGCTCACAGTCGTAGGACTTCAACACAGTTTCCTTTCATCTTAGAGCAAAAACACATAAGGTCACATCTGAGTTTCACCTCAGAGGGAAGTAATGGTGAGGAAAATGCCAGATAGCAGTTCAGAGTGCACGTAGTTTGGACAACCAGTGGAACAGAACCTGAAAGAAATAAATAGATGAGTTGAGAGAAGCAGATGCACCTTCTGCTGAAGAGCGGACCACTCACCAAGAGGAGAGCATGTAGTTTCTACCAAGATAGCAAATGTTACTAGCCATGCAACATGTATGGTTTAGCTTTAGGTAGCCCTCTGAGGAGCAGGGAGTTGGCCTCAATGGTCCTTATAGATCCCTTCAATTCAAGATATTCTGTGATTCTGTGCAAATTGTTTCAGTCTATTCATATTGAGATGAAATTCTGTATAGTTACTACGTGCATGGTGTTCTCCCTTGACGTAAATAAATACTTACCATCAAGGGGATTACCAAGAGGTATCCTTATCAGTCCTTTCAAATCTTGCTTATTTTCCTCCTCTTAAGCAAAGCAGCCATGATTTTCATAAAATGTCAATGTTCTCTTCAAGTTAATCTTGGTTTTGGCAAAAACAGTCAGGCTAAAGAGACAGACCTATTGTCACCTTCTAGAATACCTTTGCTAGCCAGGATTTAAATAGAAATTAAACTATAAAAGAAGGAAAATGTCTCCAAAACTGTGGGCCATAACTCTTGCCAAGACCAGCTTTTAAGACTTTCGCTGATGACATTTGGGTTCAGACTCAGCGAAGTGGCTCTGAACTTTCTA
This sequence comes from Cnemophilus loriae, assembly GCA_013397755.1. Classification (NCBI taxonomy): domain Eukaryota; kingdom Metazoa; phylum Chordata; class Aves; order Passeriformes; family Corvidae; genus Cnemophilus; species Cnemophilus loriae. The sequence goes on from VZTF01001708.1 coordinate 788,541, forward strand.
TTAAACCTGGGCCCTGGGTCTTCATCTCTTTCTGTTAATTAGTCTTAGTCTCTGAAGAATTATGATGTCTTGTGATGCCAGCACAGCTCTGCAAGGTCTAAGTTTGTCAGTTATCTCCTGTTTGCAGGGAGTTTATCAGTCTTCCAACACACTCATCTCAGGGAAGGATAGCATCCTTCATCAGGCTGTTCTGGAATCCATGTCCCTCAGTGTCCTGCTATTTAGTTATTTTTAAAGTGTCCGAATGGAAAGAATTAATCACTTATATTTTTATAAGTGTATAAAAAATATTGCTCCTTTACCAGGAATATTATTAGGTATTATGCTGCAAGTGGTATGAGTGACTCCAGGAACAAAATGTCAGATTCAGGATAGGATTGCCAAGGTGCATGAATCATGTACTTAAGTTCAGAGAAAATTCACAAAGGGATTCTCAGAGGATTAATCATTTTTGTAGAAAGTATACGAAGTGCAGCCATTGACAGCTGGGTTTTTTTGTTTGTATAGTTGGTTTCCCATGCAATTTTCTTTATTTTTTGGGCAGGGGCAGTGAGGATTTATGAATGTTATTCACTTCAGTGCGAAAAACTGATGTTTTCGTACTTTCATGATTCAGGTTACATATAATGTTTGCTGTATATGCTATGAAGGCTTTTATTTAGCGTTAGTCATATGCACCAGCCTTGGAGAACTGAACTTGCTCAATACACAGAACAATTTACTGAAAGAGCCATCAGTGAAACCCTGGTGGTTTGGCTATGGTTCTTCATGTCTAAATTGCAGGTTACCCTCATTTTCAGTCGAAGTCATATGAAAAATATTTTTTTCAAGGTCAGAATTTGACCTTATTATAGGATATATGTTTATTACTTGTTGTGCAACTAGAACATTGGTCTGAGGCTCGCTTTTATTTGATTGCACGAAGTGAGGAAATTTCAGGTTGTTATATGGCTAAAATCAGCCCCAAAGTAATTTCTAGCATTAGCAGTAAAGACAAAGGGACTTTGGAAGCAAATGCCACCAATATTGAGCAATATAAAAAAAAAATATTTTCTGTTGCATGCTCTTAGGGAGAATGGAAATGAGATATAATATAAAGTGGACATTATTCTGGTCTGACAATCTACCATGTACATAGCCTCTCCTCCCCTGTTTGTCCTGCACTGACAATGCAGGAGGATTTTAAATGGTGGTGGATAGGAGTGGGGAGAGGAGGAGAAAGAGATGAGCCGAATGCTAGCTTGAACCTTCAGGAGTTATTTCAATAGATCTGTTTAACCAACCCAGTAAAATATTAAAGCAAAAATATTTGCACTTCTGGCTGAGTATGTTTATTGGGATTTGCTGATAAATAGAAAGCAAATGGCCACAAAAAGGAGAATCATCAATAAAAGTTATGGACTCTGCTATATGCTAAAATGAGAGGCTGCATTCTGAGTATAGAATCAGGTTCTATCAAAAAATTGCGCATCGTAGTAGATTGAAGGACCATCATACTGTGTAATGCCAGTTACAGCACTGAAATTTGTCTATTTACATGAATAATTCAAGATTTTATCGGGTTTTAGGGGCTATTTTTTCATTCAGAATACTGCCCTCCTAAGAGCTGATATATTCTCTGGTGGCATAAGTGAGGAAGAAGGAACTATTCCCATTTACACCAGTAGGAAGTTTGCCCCATTGGATTTTACGTAATATGATTTTAATGTTGGAACTGATTTCTGTAAGTCATATATTTTATTCTTTGCACTTGATTATATTTTGCAGCTGATAAGCTAAAGTTTATTTAAATAATTTGCAATTTTTGGAGAATAAAATTGGTGAAAATTTTGCCATGTATGTCAATTTGTGTTACTTTTACAAAGCTGAACTGTATATTTCCAAATCATATTATTTGAGTATTTTGAATATACCAAAGTGCTAAAACAGCAGCATGAAAGAACTGATCATTGCCCATGAGCAGTAATTGCTTAGAGGCATTGAAGTATGGTACTTCCAGACAAAATAGGTAATATTTTCAGACTCTTCTCACAGTTTGTCTTCCTGCTTTAACACATTGCATGTTATAATGTAATCTATGAGATAGAAACAATACCAGGAGTCCTAATTAAATTAAAAGTAATTACCCGTTGTGTAGATACGGCTTCCAATTGAGCAGCTGCAAGTTGATATTTTGTCATCCCCAGTTTATCTATATGCTCATGTGTGATTCTTTGTATCAGTTATTAATGACATTTTCTCAGTACTCATGAAGTGTTGTGGAAAACAGAAGAGGCAAAGGATGAATGGAAAAAGTGTTATAGGAAATTCAGACAGGGAATGAGTATATTTACTACTGAAAATCTTCAACAGGGTTGCTAGTTCCTTGCTCACTTATTCTCTGTTCTACTCAGAGTGGTCTGAAAGAAATACGAGATTGTGCTTTTCTTCCCACTCCCTCTCACATTTTTTGGGATTTAGCAGCAAATTTAAAAAACAGAATCTGACAGATTAAGCATAAGGACTTAGTTCCTTTACAAGGCACTTCTATCCTGTCCTGGAAATGTCAAAATTAAACATAAACTACATTAAACATAAATAGAATTTATTTGTTTAATATATAGATATAATCAACACACTTTTAAGGAGCTTTTACATTATTATACATGGAGAGGAGAGGAGAGGAGAGGAGAGGAGAGGAGAGGAGAAAGGAGAACCTCACTGAAAATCAACTTTTCCAGTTTCAGAAGAAAGAAGTTTTTGGCTTTTAAGAAGACTTTTACATTACAACAAAGGAAGTTTCATTTCAGAAATAATATTTCACTAGAGCATTATTCAGTTTGATTTAGTGTCTTTTTCAGGTGCATGGTTCTCCTGTAACAATGGGGTACAACATCACTCTCCAATTGAGAATATTATGCAGTTGCTTAAGAGTGTACACAGGGCTATGTCCATTTGAGTGACTGTTATCTTGCTGGCATAGGCCTGCTATCAAATAGGAGTAATTATTCCCAATGCAGTCGAATTAAATTTTCATAACTACGAAGCTGCATTTTACCTTGGGGCACAACCTGATGCTCATTTCTTCATTCCTCGTTCCTTAATCCCCTATATTAAATCTAAACAAATCAATGTTTACTAACGTTAATATTTTAACATACAGTACTTGCTCTGCCTTCTGACGTCTTGTGCCTTTATTAGTAACATGGTGAAGGCTTTCTGTAGCTTTTGCTTTCTGCCAAAGACCCTTTCTTTTTGGTTTTTATTCTTTTTAACTTGTTTATTTCTTTATGTTCAAATGTGCACATACAAGTGTATATCTTTCTGCCACTTACGTCACCAAAAATTTCTAAGTAATAAGAGACAAAAAATCATCTCACCACTGAACAAAGGTCATTTTATGAAAAGACTAAGGGAGCATTAAAAAACCCTGCTTCAATTTCTGCATTAATCAAATGAACAAAATGGGTTCACTTCCATGTAAAGAGCCAATCAGTTACTTCTTGGTGGCCAGATTTACTAGCACAAGTCCATGCACTTTTATGAAAGCACGTCTCTGTCTAGAGACTGAAAGGAATGGCCTCTCAAACCATATCAAGAGCACGAGGTGCTGCTTATGAAACTGCTTCCCAGATACAGTGAACCCACAACTGTCCTCGTAGCCACAGACCCCTGATTCCCACCCTGCAATTGCTTCATACTCCTATTAGATGTCTTCCAAATACCTAATTATAGTATTTGAATGACTACTCAATACCTGGAACTAGTGTTTGTCTGTATGTGATGCAAAGCAAATTAATGGATAGTGCCCAAATCAATTAAAAAAATAACTAAAATGGTATTCTATTTCCTTTCTTCTTTCCTTCACTCCTATCCTTCCCATTCATTTTGTGACTTTTCTGCCTATATCTATACCATAAGTCCCCCTGCATTATTTCTCTGTCCCTAGTGAAGTTTGAAAGTCCTTTCCATTTAGTATCAGCAAATGTAATTACAGGCTAGTTACTTTCACTTCCAACTCATTAATGAAAATGTTAAATAAGACTGGACTTAAAGTACCTTCCTAGAAATTCACCAGATAATGCTTCTAATTTCTATAACATGGTCACTCTCTTCCCAGAAAGACTTTTCAGAAAATATTGACATCGTCTCTGTACTTAGTTGGTGGGAGTATCTGGATAGTCATCCAGATTCCTCCAGGACTAAGTATAATCTCTCTCATTGCCTTGAGTTTCTTGCCAGCTCATAAACTAGAAAAGCCAGGCTTGAAAACTGAGATCCTTGGCACACAGCTACTGTTAGTTCAAGGGCTTACTTCCTTTGCTGAAGATGAGGAGATTGGGATAGAAAGAAAATTACCTTTATTTAAGTCATTCTAGTACTAACACAGGTTCACCTATTGCTAGGAGTATAAACTTGAAAGTAGCGTTCTGTAGGCTGTTTCCATCAGCAATGAAAGAAAAAATGACAGATAATTGCCAAACTAACATCAGCAGCCACATTTTTTCTGCCTTTTTATTATTAGAAAAAGTTAAGTCCTGATATCGAGTTCATTCGTTGTGTTTTCTGGCACACACTGGATGTTTGTATGCCTGCTGGGCTGGAATCCTGATGCCGGAAAAAATAAAATAATGCGTGTTGCAATTTCTAGCTAGCTACTGGGCTCTTCTCTGCACTTAGCTTCAAAGATTTTTTAAAACATATTTTTCTGCACCACAGCTCAGAGTTGCTAAATCCAAAAATTGAAACATTCTGGGAACCAAATCATTTGGGGGAAAATCAAAGCTCTTGGAACATTGCCCTAGGATTTGGAAGATAGCAGTTAATAGTAAAAATGTTCAATATTTTTAAGGAAATCCCAATTATAAAAGGCTGCACCATTCAAATCCATGATTCAGGAATAGAATGAATGCTGCATGTCTAACTGCGAAGGAAATGCATGCCTGTGTTAGGAAGGCAGGGATTAGTAAACAAAAAGAAACCCCTTATATTTTATGTCTTTTTTGCATCTATATTTACATGCTGCAAACAGTTGTGTGTGAATCCAGAGATGAAGCTTATTTAGTGATTCAGGTTAGTCTCTATAATAGGTCTGACAAGAACTATAAGACACTATCCAATTTATGTAAGTTGTATTTAAAGTACTGGTGTTGTTTTCCAAATGGAAAGAAAAAGGTTTAGAGAGAAGAGTTTAAATGGTGGTGTTAAGGCTCCTTTCCCTCCTCTACCAGAATTCCCTAACACTTGAATTGTGCAATGATATTTTAAAGCACATTTTAGTTGAAGTATAAGTTTGCAGAGGTTGTAGTTACGTTTCTTATATCTGCCATAAACGTGTGCCCTCTGCGAAGGGGCAGCTCAGGACAGTGGACTCAGAGATGATCAGGTTATTTTTTAAGTTAGTTCTCAGCAGTCCCCACCTCTCTGAAGAGCTGTGTAAAGGGTATTGCCAGCACTGTGGAGTTAGCAGAAAGGAATGGCTGAGGATAGTGGGAAGGACCTTCATGGCAATATGAATTCACATCAGACTATAATGACGATGAAGTTATGGTCAGAGAGAAAAAAACTGACAAAACCAGACCTTTAAGACTTTTCCAAATTCTCTCGATCCCAAAGTTACAGTATCCTCAGGATTTCAAAGATAGCAATAGTGTAGTCTGAAGGCCCTATCTTTTTAGGCAGATTACTGGTGGTCCACAGGGAACAATCTGTACTCAAGGTCAATAGAACCATTGGGCAAAGCTGATTGAAGAGTCTGAGGAATTGATAAAGCATAAGACTGCAAAGTACTCTGAGGGCTCTGCCAACACGAGTCATGGTCATTTATATATTAGAAGCCTTGTACAGAAAATTCCTCAAACTTTCTTTAAAATGTGAAAAATTATGCTTAATTTACTATAATATATGAAAATTTGGAGTGCAGTCATGCAGGAGAACCTGGATTTACAGACCACATGCTATTGAACACGGTGAGCACTGCAGAACAGGCCTCCATTCAGGAAGGGTGCAGAAGCAGTGGTGATGCACACATATGCTCGAGGGTGTGTGTGTTAAACAATGATATTTTGCATATGGGTCTTAAAGATGTTATGTGTAGAACAGCATGTCTTTACAGTAATTGAATATTTTCTTTATAAAGCACAAGAATGTTTCCACCAATCTGGCTTCTTAATACTTATCTTTAAATGGTAAATCTCCATGTATTTTTCCCAATACTTTTATTAAACTTATGGTTCACCTAATCTGTGGTTTGTTAACTTCAAACAGAGACTCATACTCAGTTATCTAATATCAGGTGCTTGACTGTGATGTCTACATTAGGGGCCTTGATATTCTGTGAAGTCAGAGAATAAGGCTAGATGTTTCCAGAGGATGACCTAGGACTGCATTTCTCCAGTGAATGCAAAGAGACCTTAGATTGTTTCTAGTGTTTGCAGCCTTAGTGAAACTCTACATATGTTGATGTAAACCATAGTAGCAAGGACGGACGTCAGTCACATTTGCCTTTCAGTAGCTCTCACAGAGTATCCAATCACAATGTTTAAAACCTGTAACACAGTCCTCATTTTGGAGTCTGTTTCACTATTTTCCTTGAATCACCTTTCCGTGTAAAGTGTTTTTTTTATTATTCATCTCAGCAGGAGACAAGGGTTTGCAAAATGTATTCTCCATGAAGGTATGCTTTTCTATACATCTTGGGGTTGGCCTGAAAATCATTTGTGTTTAACTTATTTTCCTTTGAAATGCAAGAGCAAAGGAGAGATCTCTTCCCTATCTACAGATTTATCTGAGACAGCATCAGATGAATTAACTACAGAATTTGAAGCAAAAGCACTTTGTCTGTGCTGTGCCTGTCCAAAACATCAGATCAACGAGACAATTAACGTGGGAAGGCACATGCCACAGCACAGCCAGATGCATGTTGGGATCGTGGCTGCCCTGTGTGGGGATGCCCACTCAGTACTTTGGGGCGCTGTTTGACCAAACTTGTTGCTGCTGGCAGCTAACAGGGAGTCCCTTCATGCCCAGGAGATAAGCTTAGTTAGTGCATCCATTGCCCTGGCTTTGCTGTTTGCTTGCCAAGAGCTACAGCTATATAGTGTTTACAGCAGCAGAGCAGTACAATCTCCTTTATCTGATCTTTTTTCTCTTCACTAGCATATTTATATGACTCACTTCCTCTTCAGAAAAGTAATGTCTTGGAAGTATGACCAAGTTATGGTGAAACAATGAGAGGTAGTGGGTTACATTTTCAAACTTTAGACTGTTCAAAATCTTCCTCACAAGATATTTTTATTTCAGAAAGCCAAAGATTTTACCAATAAGGAAACACTCCAAAGACAATATCTGGAGTCTGTAAATTTTCCATTAGTGGTAAAATAATCTACTCTGGTAAGCAGTAGGCTTCACGTAGAACCACAGGGCGTTTCTGTGTTCTCCAGATCCCTACCAGGATTTACCTGAACTCAGTATAAGTCTCTGCAGTGTATCATTATATCCTGCAGTCCAGGTGGTTGTTATATACAAAACAAACTTCAGTGGATTATGTTTTCTGGAAATTACTTCCATACCAAGTCATATCTCTTGCACCATGCTATATTAAATGTAGTGTTCGGTATTGTTTAATTGTCATACTACCAGCTCCACATTTTCTAAATGCTTCAACGATGCTTAGGATGGTTTTGTTTTTTGGTTGTTTTCTTTCCCCTTTTTTTTTAATGTAAGACATGCATGTGAAGATGGATTTCTAAAAACTCTTTACTGGCTTAACTCAGCTCTCTTTGATAAGGATATTGCTAAGAGGTTTCCAAACATTTTTCACAGTTCCAAGTATTATGTAGTGAACCTAAGATGCACAGCAATACTCATGTTTCCCACTCAATATTACCTACTTTTATTTCTCCTTACATTTAGTTTGCCTTTGGGAAACTGATTACGGGTTCTTGCCAGTTTGCTGTTGTCTTCAATGCTGAAAGATGTGTTAGTGCTGCAAGACTATGACTTTAAGCATCAGGGATGCTGCCTTCCTGCTGATATGATTGCTGTAAATTCTGCCTTTTGCTTGTGTTTTTCCCAGATGACTTATGCTGATAAAGTTATCTTCTGATGTCCAAGAGTTGTCGCAGTGGCCCCTTCTCTGTTTCACTGGCTTCATGCTTTTAGAATATCTTCTCTATTTCGCGGAATCTGTTAATCTACGTTTTGTGAATCAGAAGTTAATTTGAGAACACTAGTTCAAGAAGCAATAAAATCCATGGTTTCATAACATACTCATCTTAGCCTTTTCAGAATTGGAACTGTTTATCCTCCATGGTTTCTATCTAAAAAGCAAAAAAAATCCCCAGGCAGTCATTTCAGACATTTAAATCATATGCAAGAAAACTTAAACTGGGCGTTCAAGACTGGTATATTCACAGTTATGAGTGCTTCTTTCTGGATTCTTGTTACGTACTTGCTACACTGCATTCCCAAACATTGTATACTTTAAATTACATTAGCTAATAAGTCCTGCAGATGTGATCAGTGCTTCAAAACTGATTCCAACAAAACCATCAGGTGTTTATCCTATTTAGCATTTCAGTTTAAAGTGAACCATTTGTGCATATGTCAACTTTAGTAGTTCCAACATCTTAATTCTAGTTTGTAATGTGCTCAGGAAGAGACCTGCTCTGTATTTCCAAAATAGAATATGCACATGAAGATTAAAATGTGCATGATTTTTCTTCTCATCACAAAACAACCTAATTATTCTTCACTTGAGAGAAAGAAATGACACACAAATTTTCTAACCTCACTGACCAGATTGCTGATGAAACCTCCCTTGCACTCTAGCACTTTCTTTATCACATTTATGACATGCTCAGAAGCAAAGACCAAGTGTTATTAGTAGAAAAGGAATGATTAATTTTTTGCAAGTTGAAGTGTTAATATTTAATTGTGACCTTTGTAGAAATTCTATGGTTAAAATGGAAAAGTTAATAAAACTTCTATTTGAAATAACAGCAGATGGCCATGTAGTGAATACAAGCTTAAAATCACTCTAGGGGCTCTATTATGTTCACAAACTGCCTCAGCTATCAATTCTTGTGTATGTTGCTGATGAGAGAAAAACTGAACTCCTGTTTCATGTAGTGCACCTTAGCTGAGTATCATCTGACATGAAGGGCTATAGACAGTTCTGATTTCTAAGCAAATCCCCTGCAGAGAGGCCTGGCATATTCAGTTAAAAGGTATTCTACTAACATTACTGGGGGGCTTTTTCCCATGAAAATTTTCTTTAATTAAAAAGATTAAAAAGTCATATGATAGTAAAATAAATACTTTTATTCCCTAGAGTATTGCTTCTGAAAATATGACAGTGTTGAGCCAACTCATCTTGTACAAAAATGGAGTTGAGATACACGAGACAAAATATTCAGTGAAAGAGAGACTCATGTCTGATGCTTTGGAGCTTGGAGAGTGAGCCCAGTTTCTGAGAAAATGGAAAGGCAAAAGCAGTATACAGCAGAAGGAAAGATAGCTGGATAAAAGCTGTAGAGAAGAAGACGCAAGCAGACTCAGTGAAAAAACCAGGCGATATAGCTGAGATATGCAGAAAGCAGACACTCCTTTCTATTTTTGTGTCTTCTTTCCAACTAGCTCAAGCCTCACTGACTCTGGTTGAATTTTTACTGGCTTCTTTGACCTAATACCAGATATCCACAGGAGGACTTTTCGGCAAAGTCAGACAATGCAGGTGGCAAATTGCTATTCTTTATTTCATTTTCTTCTGCTGCTGCAGGCAGGTATGTTTAACCCTTATTATGTTTTCCTTTTTTACTTCCAAGGTTATGCTATGTTCTTTGGGTCAAAAGATAGGAATGAATAAAGTATTGGAACATGTCTTTCTAATAATATTCTCATCAACTTTTTTTTTCTTTTTACCCCTTGCTGATTCTCTGATAAATGTATAAAAAAACTTACCAGAAAGATGGTGCAGAGCTTACTAATATCAATACAATTTAAATACAATTGCTGCAATTTTACCTTACACTGGAAAGGCACGCAGAAAATTGTGGGTAGCAAAAGTGCTGTTTCCCCACGGTGTCTGCAATAGACTTTAGAGAGTTCCTCAAGTTCATACTTAAAGAAATATAATAGTGGATATTTTAACAAAGGTAGGAATTTAAACCCATAATGGTTTGACATAATGTTTTGACTGTTCAGAAAATGGGGCTTGGTCTGACCATAGTATATGGTGTAAACATAGAAGAGGATCTCAGCTGAGTGTATGTGCACATGTGGGCTCTGCCCTACATCCTCTCAGCCAGCAGTGTAAGGCCTAAGCTATAAGGTCTCTTTAGCTTATTTTTGTAAAGGTAAAATTTTCTGCATTATTTTCTCTCTGTGTTGGGAGAACCCCTTTATTTTTACTGGCTCCTCTGTTAAATCCACCTACTGAAAAAACAGATAGCAAAGGATTAGCAGAGGCACACCTTAGGAAAGAAAAGGGTATGAGGGGGAAACACATCATCAGCTAAGCATGTAGGACCCTCTGCAGACAGACCCATGGGACAGCCTTAGTTGTCCAGCGGATCCTGAAACCTAACAGAGGAGATCTTAGATCCTTTCTTAGCTGTTGACTCTTCTGGATGCATCGAGGCCTTTGGTTCCAGTTGTAAAGTGACAAAGATAATCAAAAGGTGATGTTTGCAAGTGTAACAGATTATCGCTGTGTCTGGGGCACATATATAACGAAACGCCAGAGAGGTGAAGGAAGGGCTGGAAAAGTAAAGCATCACATACGAGAGGTTTGCTAAAGCTATTAATTTTAATCACCAGAATTCTAGCATTTTTTACGAATACTGCAGGACAAAAAAGCCTTTCTGATGTTCTCAGGGATCTCAGGGACTGATAGTTGATCAGAGTGTGCAGCAAATACAAGAAATCTGTCTGTAGCTGGAAAGCTGAAGAGTTTATTTGCATTTATGGTCACTGTAAAGAGGCTTCAACACTTGAACCTTTGTGGAGAACCCCTCAGAGAATCTGCTTGAACCCAAAATGTCAGAAAATGTGTTGATGTGTTGATATTATGTAATATATATGTTGGTATTCTAGAATGTATATATTCTGTAATAATAACAAATCTTCAGATGAGGATTGTATGTATATGGGTACTTACTATGATGAACCTGTACCATGAAAGTTTTGACCTTCTGTTTACAGAGCGTGACTTATCACATGGAACTTCCTCCACATCTTGGAAATACAAGGTTGCAAAAAAGATGCTAATTTTTAAAACAGTCTCCTGAATGCTATGTGAGTCTGTCCTTTCTGGGAAGCTTTGTGGAAATTATTGTAAAAGAAATTAATCAGCAAACGATTTGACCAGTATAGACAGAAGTGTTAATATGGGTTTTGCACAGAGAACTTATGTCTCAGGTAATCTATTTGAAAGACTCATTGAGCATGTGCACAAGGATAAGACAACATATACAGTGTTCTGACATTTCAGAGGCTTCACCAGTCTTCACCTTACTTGTGATCAGTTTAGTGAGAACAGATAAATATCTAGCACAGATTAATATCTTCTTAAAAGATAGCAAAAGAAAGGTAGGAGTAAATGGTCGTTAAGAGAGGGAAAATAGTGCACCCTACAGAGACCTGTGCTAAGGCTTGTCCTATTCAGCATGTTTGTACAGGATCTAGAAAAGGTGGTAGAGACTGATAAAGCTTGATGATGTTAAATTATTCAGTGTAGTAAAAATGAAAGCTGGTTCTGAAGAGCTGTGGAAGGATCTCACAGTGTTGAGTAATTGGACAGTAAAATGGGAGATGAAATTCAGTGCTAATAAATGCAGAGTAATGCAGTTGGAGAAAAACAAGCTTAATTTTACAAACATGGTATTAGGCTCTGAGCTGTTACCACACAGTAAAGAAATCCCAAAGTCATAATAGGTAATTCTAAGAAAACATTAGCATAACACACAGTAGCTGTTGAAAACAAACAAATTAACAAAACCAAAATAGAAAGCAGGGAATTATTAGGAAAAGACCAGGGCACGAACAAAACGTATCAGTAAATCCAAGTGTCTTCTGTATAGTTTTGATGCCCATCTCAACAAGAATTGACAAATTTGCATGCATTTGATGTTCTCCTTTTATCTATGTAGATCTGAACATGTATCCTCTGTTGCAGTGTCTGGACCTTAGGGAACCAAAAGTGGGTATTTTTGCAGTACTTTTGAATTTTTTTCACTTTGCAGGACTGCTTACATGTACGTATGTATACCTTCAGAGCAGTCTTGGTGTGAATGTAAAAGCCTAGTTCAATGAAAGCAGTGCGAAGATAAGCATCAATGAGCAGGCACACCAGGATACATGAACTGTGCATGGATAGATTTCAGAAAAGATTTCAGCTGCTGATGATTGAGTGGATTTCAAAGGAAACATTGAAATGAGGCTACATGACTACAAGGGCAGGTGAAGACGGGATACAAAATGAGAAGATGTTTTATGTGCTGAAACAGCAGCAGAAGTCAATAGAAGCAGCTTGTCTGGTTGTTCGGATGCTGATTTGAGAAGTGTGTTGACAGAGTTGGCTTTCAAACAGTCTTTGAAGGGGAGGTGATGGTTCTAGTTGAAGGCAGGGTGACCTGAATGAAAAAAAAATCATGAAAAATACCTAAAATTGTTCACTCAAGCCTAATTATGTATTAGAACAGTGTCCAAAAGTTGTCCCTTCTGAATAGCAAACTAGGCTAATGTTTTAAAATAACCAGAGGGTGGGCGATGGTTGAGCTCTGGAGGCCTGGGTGTATATTCTGCTTCTTTACCCAGAGAAGGCTGTTTCTAGAGCCCAGAGAGTCCTGATGGCAAAAAAAGAGTAAGCAGTAATGTCCTCTGGGGAGGTGTGTAGTAGGCGAGAGGGGAAAAATCAGCGCAGCCTCCATGCATTACAGAGATTTTACTCTCAGATGAAAAGAAAATGCTGAGCATGATGAGAAACAGAGAAATTGTAGACAACAATTGGTGACTATAGGAATTCCAGGGGCTGTAATTCGTCTTGCTTTTTTGTCTTGCATTTCCTTTTAAAAAGTATTGTCAAACAACATTCCTGTTGTAAAATAAAACAAAGTCCAGCCGCAAGAATACAAAGGTTCAAAAACAAACAAACACAAAAACAACTGAGTGACAAAAGAAAATGAAAGTAATTGCCTGGGAGGAAGACGCCTGAGATGTGTGAAGCGGAGCTTGTCTGGTCACCCAAGCTGCCAGCTTTTCAGTAGGAAGCTGAGGAGGGTGATTAGAGCATCGAAGGCAAAGAGGGGCTGGCAAGAAACTGGAAGCCTCTCATTTTCTTTCTGTCTTACTGAAGACCTTCTCTCTTTTCCTTTCTATCTCAAATCTTCAGATGTTTCTACCTTGTCCTCTGTCTTACCACCTGCCTTTGTGGATCATTCTCCTTTCTGGCCTCGGTGCTTTCCTTAGCCTGTGTCCTGCTCTCCTGTGGCACAGTCCATTTATTTCTGTAACATTTTGTCCCTTCTTTCTGCAAGTTATTCCCTTTTAGATTTCTCTTCTGCCAGACTTGTTTCCCAACTACTCTTTTCCATGAGATAAACATAGAAGCAGAGACATGGAGCCAGATAGCAACAAAAAGCACAATCTGGGAAAGTTCTCTGCAAACAAAGGTTTCCAACCCCCGAAGTTTTTTACTGACAAACCCACCATAGGATGGAAATCCGAATGCTTCCCTGTGACTGCTTGAATAAAGGTCTTTGCCCTTGGAGTCACTGTTACTTTTCTTCAGACTTCAAAACAGGTTTGGCAGCTCTGCCTTTTTCTCTGTGAGCCCCCAAGCACTGCCACACTTGTGCAGGGTTTCTTCCCACAGCTGTGAGCTGTTGAGCCAACAGCTATGATTTTCTGGAAAAGAAACTGTAGAGTAGTCAATAGACATGTGTTGACTAACTTCTGCACTTAGATACTTTGAGGCTCTCTGAAAAACCTGTTTTGATGATGGCTCCTTTACAATTACAGTTGTTTCAGAAGAAAAAAGTGGGCCAGTTTTTCCTTTTGAGACAGTCTCTGATTTTTATGATCTTCTAATTACAGTATGTACAAAAGAATTTCACATATGTTTACAAAACAAACATTTACGGTACTTGTGTAATTACAAAGTCTGCCATTAAATTAGTGTTTCACGTGTTTATGTTTTAATTATTAACTGTGGTAGAATATAGCTAAAGCAGCAAACATGTAATTTCTATGATAATAACTGAACACAATTAGCTGAATATCTTTCTATAAACAAAATGTGGTTTTCATTTGGATTCTTCTCTTATATTAGTTGTATTTAGGGCAATGCAAAGGACCCTGGCATGCTTGCTCTTCACTGTGGGGGTTGTATGGCATTTTCTGCTTTGGAATCTACTATGCTAAAAGTGTTTATTTACATTGTGTCATCATTTAACCCCACCCAGCCACCGAGCGTCACACAGTCACTCACTCACCTGCCCACCAGCAAGACTGGAGAGAGAATCAGAGGATAAAAGCTGGAAAACTTGTGGATTGAGATAAAGACAATTTAACATGGAAAGCAAGAAACATGCACATGAGCAAAGTAAAACAAAGAATTGATTCACTGCTTCCCATGGGCAGGCAGATGTTCAGCCGTCTCCAGGAGAGCAGGGCCCCATCACGTGCAGTGGTTGCAAGGGAAGACAAATGGCATCACTCCAAACATCTCCCCCTTCCTCCTTCTTCCCCCGACTTTACATGCTGAACATGACATCATATGGTCTGGAATATCCATTTGGTCAGTTGGGCTCAGCTATCCCAGATTTGTGTCCTCTCAATTTCTCATGCACACTTAGTCTCCTCACCAGTGTGGCAGCATGAAAAGCAGAAAAGGCCTTGGCTCTGTGTAAGCTCTGCTCAGCAATTAAAAAAAATCTCTATATTAACCCCATGTTCGTCACAAATCCCAAACACAACCCCATACCAGCCACTGTGAAGAAAATTAATTTTACCCCAGCCAAAACCAGCGCTTGAGGTAACATCATGTAACATCATGTGGCATGATGTAAAGATTTTCATATAGATCTTGCCTCCTACTCATCCATACATTATTGTCTGTATAGTAGTTTCTTTGTGCTTTTTCTGATGTACCAATGGCCCAGCCCATATGTCTACTATTAACTAATAGTCAGTTTTGTGCTCCTGGTTCCTACACAAGTTTCCTCTCCTCATCTGTATAGCCCTAATAACTTCAGAATACACTTCATTATTGATCCTGCATTTACTGTTGCTTATTTTTTTCAATTTTTTTTCTCAGATTTTCACCCGTTTAAATAATTTATTCTTTATTATTGTTATTGGATCCCGTGATATGAAATAATTTCTTAGTGAAAGAGCGTCTCATCTTATTGAACTTTTAAAAAACTTTAATATGGATTGCTGAAATTAAGTTGTTCTACAAAAAGGTGAGTAGTGCATCTGAAAAATCTAATTTCTAAATACATTTATCTTCCTATCAGTATGAAAATTATGGATTTTCAATTCTTTGTTGAGTGATGGTCTAGCCATCAAGAATTTCTTCACTGAGGGCAGCAAAAACCAATCATTTCTTCAGTCACCTGGAAGATATAGGTAAAAATCTAGGTTAACTTTCCTAGTCCTGGTGAAACATGACAACACAGTAACTCCTTAGTCTATGTGCAGGGGTCTAATATTGGGATTTCACTTAGGTAATAATTTTCCTTCTTTAGCAAAAAAAATTGCATGCAGGTTCCTGAGAGTTTTCCCTATCAGGTGTCACTCACAGAATGGAGGGAAACATTTCTGTAACTCCTGGAAGCTGCTTCCATGGTCTGTGAGCTGTGTGACAGCTGACAAATCTTGAAAATTTTCTGACAGCTTATCTAGTTACACGAGTTGCTCAGATTACAGGTGCTCCTTTACAGCCCGGTACAGCCCTGCTCTTGCAGCTTCTGGAGATAGCCTAGTCTCAATTTCCATATAGCTTTATTCCATTGCTCTGGGCATTGAGACTTGATACCTGCTTTGGAAAAGCTGCCTTCACAGACTATTCAAAAAGCCCATAAGAACAAACTCCTGACCTCGGGGAGAGGGCTCTGGATTCACCTCTAGTGGCACATCTTAGGCAGCCCTTTGAAGGCTCGCTCCATTTCCCGCCTGACGCTGACTACAGGCCTCTGAGGTGTGTTATCCTCACGTACTTTATGGCCTGCCCTCTTTCCCTGCTCTTAGAGATTCCTACAACCGGGATTACCTACAAACGAAAGAACTGCAGTATGGGAAGAACCTTTTTAACCTCAGTGCCATCAGGGCAGGAATCCAATGTGAGGTGGAGGAAAGAGCAGACTCCAGCAGACACCTCATACAGAATGCCGTGATGCTGGATCCACAGGGCACAGGTATCCACAGACCTCTTGCATAACTGGTGAAGATAGCAACATACTGCAGGTTGCAACTACTGTGTCTTAGGGGGAGAGAACTAGAGTTGTCTTCACTCTGACTCATTATTTTCTTTAAAAGAAGATACTAGAAGATAGAAGATTTGATTTTAATTTTATTCTGATTCACGGACGGAAAATGAAAGAAATATTTGACTGAAAATGTCACCTGGTGAAGACTTCCTTGCGTGATACATACATTAATTTCAATAAGAGTCTGTACACAAAGCAAGGAAACTCAGAATTTCACAATCTTGGTCCTGCTGACAGATAGGATAAAACTGAACCTTCAGATAGGCAAACACAATTTTTTCATGGGCCTCTCACCCATTTCTACCACAGCTGAATTTGATCCAAATTGCTGAACACTATTTTCCTTAAATATTCATTTTTCAGGGAAAGGGTTTATATAACCTGTCGCCTTATATTATAGCTGATGTAAAAAGTTTGTGACTGCAACCCTAAATGTTTTATCACCTGTCAGACATTTCAATGATAATAAAAAGTAACATCCTTTAAATTAATTAGTCATGATTAGGACTTCAAGCCCACAGGCCACTTCATTATGCAAAAAATTATAAGTTAGCTATTTAAATTACCATTAAATTGATTCTTATGTTAATTGATATCTCACTTACAACCCCTGTTTTTAATTTCTATAGGCTTTTATTAAGGTTTAATACAAGTAACTAAAATATTTTAACTAATCATTTAAATAAAGAAAAGATACTGAAAAAATGATGATAAATAATTTTCTCTGCTTATGATTTATGTTAAAACCAGGAATTACTTTAATAAAATATATCAGACATCATTCATGCAACCATATTAGTATGCAAATTGTTGTGATTTTCTATCCTACCATTCAGCATAAGAAGAAAGTTCCTTCTGCAGACGCACAGCAGAGATTTTCTGAGATATGCAGTGATTTGCACAGATATTGAAAGGCAGAACTTGGATCATAAAATACAATCAAACCAGTAATGTGGAATCCTAATAGTGGAAATGGGTATTCAAATTCACGTAAGTCACATGTTAATACTTAGACCGGATACATCTTGGATTGTCAAGGGCTCTTTGCCTTGCCTATGGCAAAGTAACAAATTTCTTGGAAAATGTGTGATTTGTTCCTCAACTTAGGGTCTGCCAACACAATAGTAGAACAGACTTGCTCGTTTCTCCAAACTGTTTCACTTTCTTAGTATGCTGTTAAACCATGTTTGAGCTGGGTGAGCTCAGTTTACTGACCTTTCCTTTTTGGTTTCCAATATTTGCAATGAAATCTCATCTGCTAGTTAGTTTCTTTCCTGATTATTAGCTTTCTGAATAATGTAATACACACAATAGATAGAGATATAGGGTTATATCGCACCAGTGTTGCTGGAAATGGCTGTGCTGTCAGTGATTCAAGCTGAGACAGTGTTCCTCTCTTGGTCCTTCCCAGAGAGTTCGTAGTCCCTATGATGAGCAACACAGGGTAGATCTAAAAAGGCATACGAGAACATCCTTTATGTCTCAAATAACCTCAAAGTTCTTGTTCATATCACCAGTACCTTCAAACTTCTTTCATGCTCCAGGGCATGCAAAAGGTGCTTTTATTGTCTTGCAATTGAAAACCTCTCTGGTGGGCTCTGACACAACTCACAGTACATCAGGCACTTTCAATTGAAAACTGATCACAAAGAAAAATGTTCCAGGACTCCCAGCTGCCAGGTGGGGCCCTGAGACGTCTTGAGCCAAGAGTCCCGCACTGCAGAGGTGGCTGACCCCCTCTGAAGGAAGCAAGTCCTGTGACAGCAAAGCACTTGGCTGGGTATCTGGGAGTGTATCTTGGAGCAAACAGAAGGAGCTGTATGTTTAAATGCCTTCTCTGAAACAAGTGCAGCTTTGATACCAGCCTATGCTTTAAACACTTGATACTTCATTTGTCAGTACCACGCATAGATAGTTAAAAGTTTTAAATACACCAGAGATGATAAAAATACTAAACATAGCTAAACTCTGAAGATTTTCAGATAAACTCTGGAGATTTTCAACTTTTCTTAGAGATGGTACATTTTATTCCTCTTACTATAGCTGTAAGAGGTTTACCCCCAAAGGCTGCTGGGTCCAGAATTCTCTAAATCACCACTGAACAATGCAACTCATGCTATTTATTGGGTGACAGCTTCTTTCAGCGGACAGCACCCTACCTGAATTATTTATTCTCAACAGACATCTTTTATTAAGGCGACTTCCACTTCACATTGTTTTAACAGAAGAAAACCAAAATAATATTTTCCTCTAAACTACTAAATACTGGTCTTCAGGCAAAAAGAAAAAAGTGCTTCAGATGGTATGAAGGCTCATATATTTAACAGTTTAACAACATCTGTCATAATTCTATTAGTCTATTAGTGACAGAGAAAAAATCTTAAATTAACCTTACCAAAGTATGTTTTAACTACATTGCCTTAGATCACATTGCACTGTTGTGTGTTAATGGCTTTTTTTTGAGGAATGATATGTAAATAGATTAATATTACTGTAAAGTAACAAGGGTCACTGGAAGAGCAGATCTATAAAGGGTCAGTAGAGTACATTTAAACAGATAAAATCAGTTTCTAATATCATAGTGGTATAACCATGAAACAATGTTCATTTTTTTACCTTTACTTGTTTATTTTATATTTGTTGTTATTTTTTTTCTATTCATACTCTAAGAATATATTATAAGTTATAGCAGCATCCAGGGGCATCACTAGAATCATACTGGGTAATTACTCGCCTTATAAACTTTCATTGCATTTTCAAAACACAAATGGATTAACACAAATTTTTAACATTGACATAGCACTTTTCAAGAGACATGTCAAAGCTTCTTCACAGAATCATTACAAAATCATAGAAACAATGAATGGATGGAGTGGGAAGGGCCATTAAATATCATCTACTTCCAACCTCCCCTCCAAGGGCTGAGACACCTTCCACTGGACCAGATTGCTCAAAGCCCCATCTAACCTAGCCTTGAACACTTCCAGGGGTGGGGCAGGCATAGCTTCTCTGGGCAACCTGTTCCAGTGCCTCACCACCCACACAATAAAGAATTTCTTCCTAATATCACATCAAAACCTACCCTCTTGCAATCTGAAGCCACCCTCCACCTTGTCCTATCACTGTGTGCTCTTGCAAATAGTTTCTCTCCAGCACTCTTGTACTTCCATTCAGGTCCTGAAAGGCTGCTGTAATGTCTGCATAGAGCCTTTTCTTCTTCAGGCTGAAAAACCACAACTCTCTCAGCTTCTTTTCATGGAAGAAATGCTCCAGCCCTCTAATCATCTTCATGACCCTTCTCTGGGCTCACTCCAGGAAGTCCATGTCCCTCTTAAGCCAGGATCCCCAGAGCTGGACATGGAACTCCAGGTGAGGTTTCATGGGGGAGGAGTAGAGGGGGAGAATCACCTCCACCGACCTGCTCGCCACACTGCTTTTGATACAGCTCAGGATACAATCGGTTTTCTGGGCTACAAGTGCACTTTAATGGCTTGTGTCGAGCTTCTTATCAACCAAGACCCTCAAATCCTTCTTCTCAGTACTGATCTCAATCCGTTCTCTGCCCAGCCTGTATTTGCGCTTGAGATTACTCTGCCCCACATGCACTCGGCCTTGCTGAACTTCATGACATTCACACAAACCCACCTCTCAGGCCTGTCAAAGTCCTTCTGGATGGCATTCCTTCCCTCCAGCATGTCAATCACACCACACAGCTTGGTGTCATCAGCAAACCTGCTGAGGGTGCACTCAATCCCACTGTCCTTATCACCAGCAAGGACAGATGTTAAACAGTGGCATGATCTCGCCTGTTACAGAGGTAGGAGACTGACTGGCCTGTATTCCCTGGGTCTTTCTTTTTTCCTGTTTTAAAAATGGGAGTTTATTATGCTTTCCCTTCTCCAGTCAGTGGGAATGTCACTGGACTTCCAAGGCTTCTCAAATATGATGGACTGTGGTTAAGGAAAGTTTCACCATCTTTAGTTTATGAATGGGTAAACAGCACAGAAACAAAACCCAAGCTGCTGGCCAGTGTCATACCGGGAGAAGAGAAGTCTTCTTCAAAGTAGTAACTCTGATGTTAACATAGCTTTGGACAATAGAGTGCCCACAGTTCCTAGAAAAAATGTTGTCTTGTATACTGAGCTAGGATGAGAAGGAGATGTTTTTTTAAGGGTCCTTCTCCCCCACCCCACTTCTCCAATTCCCTTTGACTCTTATGTACTACTGGATGTAGATTTATATACAGAAAGCGATAAAAACTCTGCTGTCTTTCTGAAGTCTGATCCTGCTCATGTATCTGGATTAATGGTCCTTACCCCAAGATCAACATATTCAGCTGGAGATATATACATTAGATGCTTTCAAAATATTGTTCCTCTCACCTTTATACTGTTCAATACGGGATATGTTGTTTTACCCTGGCTGGTTAGTCGGTCATGAGGTTACCTATTTTCTATTAACCAAAGTTTATCTTAGAGAGTTCTCTAATGAGTCTATTCAGTCCTTGGTGGAAAGTATTTCCTCGTGAATCTACATTGGAAAAGGCTTAAGGGAAAGGTATCTCATAATAAAATAGTGGTATAGATTAAACATTCTACTATCTAACACACAAACAAGTCCAGTGGCTCAGTGGGGTGGAGTTGGTGGCAGTCTTCTTCAGCTGGGAAAGATTTACAAATGGCTTCATGGTGCAGATAATAGTTCTCAAATAAATTGAGTTGTGGCTTCATTAAACAGCATCCCTTACTTCTTTTTCCCATTTACCTGAAACAGCCATAACTAGGATTAACTGTTGTGTGAGAATATAAAATAGAGAAACAGTCTCCAGGACTGCAGACCCTAAAGCTTTGTAGGGATTTAAAGATTATAACCAACACTTTGACCTGGCAGTAGATGGGCAGACAGGGAAAAGCACAGACTACGAGTACAGTGTACCATTCTGATAAAATGAACCATAACATTCAATACCAGATAAAGCTTCCATGGACATTGGCCTCCCAATGTTATGCTGCGTGTCAGCTCTACTCTTCGAAGACATTAATGCTGTAACATTTCCTCAGCACCTGATACCTTGGCAATTTAGTTAAATAACCCAACTTCAGTTACCATCTCTGCGCAGATGAATCACATACATGTATCACTAATGCTCTGTCCTGAAACTGATCTTTGCATTGAAAAGCCAAACCTTTATATCTCTTCATGGATGGAGCTTTCAACTCGAGTGCAACATGACTAAGAAAAATCTCGTTCTTTTCTGCCCCAGACTTTTCTGTGTTGCTATTAGCAGCAGCACCATTCTGCCTGCTAGTCACACCACTAACATGGACATGATCATTGCCTTGTGCCTTCGATTTTTAGTTTTCATGTCCAAGCCACGGATCAGCTTTACATATTACGGCATAGGAACTCTAAAAAACAACAGATGGTGCAGGCAGCTAGGGAAGCTGAAGAAAATAATGAGACAATACTGGTCTTTGTAGCAACTGTTTTGCAGATCCTTGCAGGAATGGCAGGTTTTCAAGAGAATCCTCTCTATACAAGTCTTCGAGTGATTTTCTACTCTTTATCACCTCAGAAAAAAAGCCCTGCTTGTCTTAATTTACGAGGCCCAGCCAGTGTCCACTCAGCACTGATTCAATAGCTAAAAGGTGGACGTTGACTCCCAGCAGGCCAACTTTCAAGTTTTTGTGCTTTCTTCTGTGCTGGACCTCCAGGAGAAGAGAAGATGACATCGAAACTACACATTATCCTCCTTTTGTCTCCAAAACATTGTCTTTATGACATGGTTTTCCTTCTGCTCCATTCTGTGCAGCCCCAACTACAATGCAGTCCTGGTCCAAAGCTAGAAATGCCAGATGCTTCATCAATATTGTACTCAGCATCAATTTCTCTTAACAGCATCTGAAGTGCCTTTTCATGGCTGTGACAAAGCAGACAGGATTCAAGAGGCATGAAGATGAGGGAGAAACCCTCTGTCCCCTGCAATGATGTCAGGCCAGGGCAGCTGAGGGTTTGGGTCTTTCCAAAATGGCACATCAGAAAAGAAACGAATTTTTGTCCCTGAGGGCAATTGTGCTGAGGTTAAAAGAGAATAGCTGAAGTCTTTTACTGGACCACTTTTTCCAACAACTCCTCCCTTCACCCTCTCATCAAAATACATTTTGACGTACATTTTCCAGTTTTTGATGAAAGACTAGAAATTCTTAACATTTTTCACTTAGGGGTGTGTTGTTTGGGGTTTTTTTTTTCGCAAGAGAATCTTTAGGGGTATGAAAAATATTTTGAAAAGTATTTAATTTAATCTTTTTTTTCTCTGAATCCAAAAGCAAAAGAGATGTGATGTGGCAAACTAGGATCTGCATGGAAGACCTCTGTGTGCCGTGGAAAAGGTGGTAGGCTATGGGAGCCTTTGAACTCTAAGTCTATTGGAGATGCCCTGGTTCAATAAGGAATTAATTCAAAGAAGTCCTGTGCCCTGCATTATGCAGCAGGTCAGACTAGAGGGTCACAATCATCTCTTTCAGCATAATAATCCATGAATCTGTAAGACCATCTTTTATGGTTCATTTCTTCTAAATGCCAATGTTTATTTGTAACTATAATATTATTTAGTATAACATATGTAGCTGGCAGGGTAAGTAAATGCTAACACTTTTGGTCAAATGTTTTTCATGAAAAAATCAGTAAGTGAGAAATAGATGATGTGATGAAAGCTCATATCAGATATTGACCTAAAAGAAGCTCTAACTTACTTCTCTTTCACTGGCTTTTTTTCCTAGGCTAGCAACTTTTGTTTTAAAAATATTTTAACTGAGTCTAGGAGAGGATCTTGGGCTTTTGTATAGGGTCAGACTACAAGAAATTTGATTTAAATATTATCAGAACTTTAAATACCTCTGTCACAGAGCTCAATATTTTTGGCAGTTAGAGGCCACCTTTATTCTATGTAATGATGAGGGTTTGACTTCGTTTGATATTTCTTTTTTAGCCAAAAGAGTGGTGCATCTTTCTTTAATTGTGATCCTCATCAACCATTTGGCCCAGTAATACTATGCAAATTGAACTCTTCAAAAATTAATGCTAACATTTATTAAATAATGCATCATACAATAAGTTAATTTGAAATTCTAAGTTGAACTCTCTGCTCATAAGAGAGGGGTATTTTTTTCCCTGTGCCATCTTCATAAAACATCTTTATAGTCTTTCTAAATACCTTGAATGTCGTTCTTGGGTTTTGACAAATTGATCTCTACTGAGGCTATTCATAAGGAGACATTCTCTCTGTTATAGAGCTTTCAGATATTCTATTCCTTGAATTCCCTCCATTCCCTCCATTTCCACATAATTATTATTATTATTTTCTTAGTCTGAACACGTTGGAGAAATGAATTGATGAAAAGCAACCATTTGGTAAAGATGTAAAGGCTCAGAATACATATGATGACATCTTCTGCAAACTAGCAGGAATTTTGCACCACTAACCATTATAGAAAATATATCTCATTTACTTGGACATAATATCATACCCAAGGACACATTGCAACATGTAGGGGGGTGACCACTAGGAGGATTGATTTTTATATATATCTATATTTATATATTTATATATCTATATATTTATATATTTTATATAATTTATATAATTTATATATTTATATCATTTTTATACGCATATATCTATATATATGCTTGACCTTTTTTATTTATGATTTTAGGGAAAGCAGAACTGGGTCCTGAAAGTAGACGACAATTTATACGTATGTTCCTTTAGTTTGACAAAAGCAAATGTAGATTTCCTCATCTGCCTGTGTTTAACCATTCTGAATGCTTTTTGAATATGCTGTTTCCCGAGTCCTGCTTGGTGTTTGTCCCTTTTTCTCACGTGTTGAATGCATACACGAGTACATCGCTTTCCACTCACTCATCCACTGGCCATGACCCAGGCACGTGGTGAAACA
This sequence comes from Cnemophilus loriae, assembly GCA_013397755.1. Classification (NCBI taxonomy): domain Eukaryota; kingdom Metazoa; phylum Chordata; class Aves; order Passeriformes; family Corvidae; genus Cnemophilus; species Cnemophilus loriae. Next base: position 812,971 of record VZTF01001708.1, read on the forward strand.
GAGCCTGGTAAAATAACTGACTAGAAATAAATGCAACAAAAGGTAGTAAGATCTGTTCAGCAGGAGAGGGCCTTTGCAAACGCAAATCAAGATAACAAAAACCATCCCTTGCTTGGCAATTAGCAAAGCCCTGAGCAAGCAGGCTGCATTCCTCAGCCTCCTGGAGCCCCTGCTTGCTCACCAGAGGCAGCTGGGGACGCTTTAACCTGCTGTGCTCCTGCACGCAGCTGCATCAAGAGAGCAACACAAAAGTCAGTGTTCGGAGGAAATGCATAATAAAAAATTTAAAAAATAAAAATTAAAAAAAAAATATATATTCCCTTTGACATAATATTGTCACTAGTGTGTATGGGGGTGTGTAATCAGTGGAGTCATGAGTTTAGGTTGTTTCTTTGCTTCCAGCATGTTAAGAATGTCTTCATGCTTGTGTTTCAGATGAAGGTAGACCTTTAGTTCAGGCTGTCCTTACCAGCAGTTCCTAGTACTGTTTCCCAGAGTAGCAACTTTGCCGTGCAGCTCCCCAGCAGTGGCAGCGTGTTCAGGTAACTGGGAGCAGAACAACTGTGTGGAAGGCGACAACTTGAAACATCTCCGGCCTGTTTCATCTTTCTTCCTTCGTACAGCCTTGGTGGACTGAGGTAACAGTGCAGCTAAGAGACTTCACAAGGAATGTGGAGATGTGAGCTGAAGTTTCGCTTGTGACTTGTGCTGAGGTCTGGCTCCATCCAGCACATCAGGAAGCAGGCATTGGCTCTTTGGGCTGAAGCTGGATGTGCCTTGGCTGTCTCACTCCCTGCTGTGTTACTGCTTTCAGAAACAGGGGGGTCTTACCCCTTTTTTAGCCCGACGCACTTCTCTACTGGGGAGGCACTTTCGTCTTTTCTGTTTCTATTGACTAAATATCACTTTAACAGTTCAAAAGGCCACTACTTTATGAGTGGAAAAATGTGATCTATTTGAGTATGATGGGCTCCTATGTGAGCACAAATTATTTGGCAAATTTTGAAAAGAGAACATGTGGCCTGAATAATCAACAAGAGGAATTCACAATGCTTTGGCTTGGCTTGCCTAATTTTTTTCTCTGGTTTGTCTGTTCTTATAACTGCCACCTGTTCTTTTGTTTGCCTGTAGATCTGCTCTTTTTTTTTTTAGACTAGAAGACACATAATGATAATTTAACTTGACTTTCTTCATAAAATAGAAGCTATAACTTCACTGCTTCCAATGCTTTTGTGATGAAGCATAGCCTTTAGAAAGACATCAAGTGTAGCATTCCTGGTGATGTCTATCACCTCCTCAGGTAAAAACCTCTTGTAGTTAATTATTTCTAGTGTTTAGAACATTATGCCATTTCTACTTGGAATTTTTCTGGCTTTATCTGCCATATACTGAATTTTGTTCACTCTTTGAAGGTAGAAAGAGCCCTCTGCAACCAGAAACCTTCCGCCTCAGCACTTACTTATAGGCTCTGATCAAGTTGCTTCTTTCAACTTTTCTTTGACAAACTAAAGAAATAAAGCTTTGTATCTATCTACCAGGCGAGATCTACATTATCAGTCATTCCTGTGGCCCTTTACCAAACTCTTTGCAATTTTTTGAGGTTCAGTGTTTCAGTAATAGTTGCACCAAGCCTATAACACCTTAGTTTTAAGAATATTCACATATACAGGTAGACGAAGATGTCATCTGGGCACATATTATCAATCTTGTGCAAGCGTAAACAATGGTTCAGCTTCAAATTCAGTGATGCTAAAAGACTTCTGAACTTTTTTTATTCATATGAGGAAAAGCTGTATCGTATCACTTAAGGTTCCTACACTTAATTGCAATTTCTGCCTCAAAATATTTGCAATTAAACAAATTGAATTGAGTTGTGTTAGTAAGAGTAGATGCAGAAAGATGGTTGAATCCTACAGGGAATAAATAAAATCTGCTTCCCACTGGAAAGAATCAGTTTTCAAAGATAACTATGCTAGGGCAAAATGGAGATCTTCGAGCTTCCTTGGGCATACTGCGAGGTGAAACTGTACAGGTCATGGCAGTTCTTTGGAGATTTGTTTTGAGATTCGTTTTCATTTCTAATCCAGGGCATGAGAGAGAGGAGGTCAAATGAATTGAAACAAACCCATGTTTCTGTGAAGCCATTTTCTATGAAACCACCTGCTACAGAAGAAGAAATAGCTTTGATTTTAATCACTTTTAATCAAATCACTTAGTCAAACCTCTCCATCTTCAAAATGAATCCTGCTGAGGGAGTGTGTGAGCCCACAGCATCACAAAGAAAAGTGGCAATCTAGTTGGAAAATGCTTCCTATCATTTTGGCAGAATTGCAGACTGCTTTGATTCACAGCAGTACAGACCTATTTACTTTTGCACGGTCTGTATGTCCATGGTGTAATCATTATATTTAATTCTTTACTTGGTGGTAGTAAAGAACGTATAGCATCAGACTTAAATCTTCAATAGCAAAACACTTGAAAGTAAGCTCTACTGTTCAGTTCACACCTGCAACATACACTCACACACAATTTTAACTCACACTTAATCTGATGAAGTAACCGACTTCAACTAATGCTCTCTCCGTAGCAAAGATTGGCAGTTTTGGGAGCTAGAACTATTTTCTCTTGGTTCAGGGAGACAGTGCACAACCTGCTGAATGATTTAGGTACCTTCTTTCCCTCTTCCCCTCTTCTTCCTCACAGAAACTGCACGTAAATTGTAACTTCCTCTACAAGTCCTGCCTGCATTATATTTCCACTCTGTGCGGCACTCTACATATGGAATTAATTTATTTCTCTGCCCCAATTCACTTAGGTATTCCCCACGCATTCATTACAGAATAATCCTTCAAATAATGCATACCTCTGTACCTTTACTTATCACACATTGTTTCCTTATGGAGCATCCACCCAAAAATTCTCTTCTACATGACTAGGAAGAAAGAGTGACATTGCCAGCATTTAGTTTGCCTCAGCTGTAGATTTCTTTATCTTCATTTCTAACAGTATTTTTATTTTTCAAATGGGACTTCAGCAGAATTCAGCCCAAAACTCATGAGTATTCTTTTATTCTCAACTAATTTTTTCTCATGTATTTTTAAATAAACATTTATTCCAAGGATTCCTTCCTTCCTTCCTTCCTTCCTTCCTTCCTTCCTTCCTTCCTTCCTTCCTTCCTTCCTT